>JBBBDQ010000913.1:6722500-6777500 GCA_037127315.1 Ascarosepion bandense
TCACAAATAAAGATATTAGGTTTTCAAAATTTTAAAATTAAGAACGCTCAAAAATATTCTTATAGCTAACTGTGAAAGTCATAGTAAACTATGGAAGATGCTAAGTGGTATAATTTAATGCCTACTAAGAAGCAAGTAAACGTAATTGCTAACAAGTGTATAAATATAACCAATAAGAAAATAAAAATTAAAAATTTTTTAATTTGTATTTATTCAACAATAAAAAGTTCAATGGCAATACTTTTTACTATTGCTTATAAATCACTTTGATAAAGTCCATATGAGGACAAAATACATTGTTAAAGAAAAGTTTTCCAATTGTCCTGCTCAATGTTATAAACAAGCTAAAATAATAAATATACATTTGTTCTTCACCATTTGATAAAAGTTGTACCATATAGTGAGGAACAAAAGTATATATTAGTCATCCACATACATGTCTGTTTTGGTGTATCACAGCTCATCAGTGTGGCTAGACACATCCACGTGTTTCTGCCCGGGATCGAAACTAGACTGATTTGGTGTCAGTCGGAGTAGCTACTCCCTAAGCCATAGGCGCATGGAATCAGAGAAGGAAAATTTTAACATGTTGTGTATAAGCAGTGTATACACACGCCAGTTACTAAAGAACCCAATTCATTTCTGAAGAGTAATGCATATATAGCAGAAGTGGACACTGTTTTTAAAATTTTCTTCACCAGAGAGCTCAATTGTATTGAGAGCATAATATAGTAGTCATCCTCTTAACTCATTCTTCCTCTCCATCATTAGCTTTCTATTGGTTAACCTAATCCAACCCTTTGAATTATACCCCACCACTTAGCTGACTGGATATGGCAACAAATGTGTTGTTTGTAAGTTATATCAATTCCTAACTGTAAAATATTTAACTGCCTGATGAAGTACTAACAAGTAGTACCGAAACAGCAGCTTGTGCTGCAGTAAGCTATGTTTTTATTGTAAATACTTACAATAAAAATATTACTATAAATATTGCTCTAAGTACCAAGCACTCTTCAAAAAAAGTAAATACTGTGAACAGTGGTTTGTTAACTCATTTGTTTGTACTACTTCTTTATATATATATATATATTAGTCATCCACATACAAGCCTGTTTTGCTGTATCACAACTCATGAGTGTGGCTAGACACATCCATTTGCTTTTGGCCAGGATCGAAACTCGACAGATTTGGTGTCAGTCGAAGTCGTTACTCCCTAAGCCATAGGCGCATGGAATCAGAAAAGGCAAATTTTAACACACACAAACATACATAACTACCCATATAAAAACAAAACAAAAAAAAAAACAATTGAAAGAGGTATCTACTAATACCCACTAAAAACAATATTTGAAGAAAACAAAACGGACTAAAAAAAAAAAAAAAAAAAAAAAAAAGAATCTATTCATTTTTTTGTAAATTGCTTATATCAGACGTATATAGATTTCTAAGAAATTGCCTCTGAAGAAATTGCCTCTATTTCTTGCCCAAACTGCCAGTGATCAGAAAGTATAGATAATCATTGATATGTAATGAGGCAATATGAATCAGCACCAGACATCAAGGTATCATTTGTGAGGCAAAAAAACAAGAAATGCATGATGAAGTAAGACATGAGTCATGGTAATGCTTTATAATTAAGGGGTATGAATAACAGCAGAAAAACCATTAATGCCTCAGAAAACACATTCTTACATTAGAGCAAGACTACAGTTTGTGCATTGTTATAGCATAATGGTTAGTAAGTTGGTCTTGAGAAATCATTACTACTATGAATGGTAAAAACTAAACTTGCATCACTTTTTCCTCAGGAGACCTGACATCTCAACTTCAGTGACTTTCCCACTGCCATAATGGATGGCCCGTCTTTTTTCATAAATATTTTCATGGCAATTGTTATAATGATTTTCCCTGCTTGGTAACTAGTTTGCATGTATTTTAGTATATTACTAAATTCTTTCCTAATAGTTTCTTTCTTTGCACTTATTAAAGGTGAAAGGATTCTGGTGTCTTGCTTCTTCAAAGTGAGTGGATGTTAGGGCAGTGGTTACGAAACTGGTGAGACAATGATTGAAAAAAAAAAAAAAAAAAAAAAAAAATTCATGATGCAAAAATATTTTAAAATTTAGAATATTATAGATTATTTGTAATTGCATGCAAGAGTCCCAGCATGAATAGTTATAAATAAAATGATTTTGTCATGGTGAGTTTGAGTTATATCAACCTCTGTGGGTTATTTAATCTCAAAAAGGTGGGATTTTAAGGTTGATTTAGTCAGATTTTGATGAATTTTTTTTTTTTAAATGAAGATATCTTTTAGTTTTGTATTAAAAAAAATGTATTGCTGGTCATAATTTTTTCCCTTAAAAAATGGTAATATCTATATTGGTAATATTTTTCCTTCAAAAATATATATTTTTTAGAAAAGTCTATTTTTATACTTTCATAGTGTTTTGATCTCAGTTTGAGGATTAACTATTTGCTCATAGCTGGGGCCCTAACAGGTGCTACCACTCCAGGTCAGGGTGGACATGGGAACAACAACAATTAAGAGGTGGTTCCAGGCTCCCCACAACCTCCCAATCAGAGGCCTTGCTGCTGGATGCAGTTTACTGTCATACCAAGGACCATTATCATGGTGATATTTTTGCATTATATCAAATATTAAAAACATACTAAGTAGGGCCACAAATTGGAAGATATTGTTATCAATAATAATCTGTCATCAAATCTGCAGTTATTTCTAACTTTCTAGACCTTGCACTTTTTCACTAGGCCTTCTCTTTAGTGAGGTACTGAAATGCAACCCAGAGGAAAAAAGAAAAAAAATTTGGGAATCACTGCTTTAGAGCAACAAAAGACAAGTGGGGATGAAAAGCCATGATAATGTCCTGAAAAGTCAGTTAAATGCCATACGTAATACACGCTTTGGGCAATCATGTCTCTTTAATGACATGACTGACTGGGCAGAAGATTAACCCACAGTAGGTTGCCATTGCTTTCTGCGGTAGACTGGTTGCCAGCCAAGACTATAGAACCCAATCTGTTCTATTATTTAACCCATAACTGGAGGGAAGAGACGGATTAATACCTTTCTTAAGGGTATTTGTGCGTAAATGAATGCAAGGAGTTCAACTCGATCTCCTGAAAAGGCTTGGCATAAAAAGTACAAACAATGAATGTACTTATGTACTGCAGAAAATTAATATCCCATAAAGGGAAAAAACTTGTGGAAAAGCTAATTTTATTGTCAAAATATTTATAAAGGAAAAACCATATAAAAATTTTTTGCGTGTGTTCAACACAAGTTGATAAATGCCCAAAACTGGTACAAAGAGCCAAGAATGTTTTATTTTTACTATGTACTTTTGTAAAGCATGGTTTTGTTTACGTATATTGTTAAAATAAAAAAATAAAAAAATGAAAAACAAATACCAAGCTGGTCTCCATGCGACCCTTAACTTACATAAATAAATCTCTGCATTGACATTTTAATTGCCCCAAATCATTCATTATTCTCAATAGTTTTATTACTAATTTATCTTTAATTAGAGGTATGATGATAAACTACATTCAGCAGCAAGGCCTCTGAGAAAGTGGAGGTTTTGAGAGTTTAGAACCACCTAACTGCCGTTATTCCCAGGTCCATGCTGACCTCGAGTAGTAGTAGCACCTGTTAGAGCCCCAGTTATGTACAAATAGTGGACCCAGAAACAAAACACTATGAAAGTATAAACATACATTTTATAGTAAAAATACCAGTAATACATCTTTATAAAAAAATATATAAATAAAAAAAAAGGAGGCAAATACATTTTAAAGCAAAATGATGAATAAATTTACAAGTATACAATTGCTTTCAAAATATTTTTTATTTGAAACCATAAAATTGTGTTTAGATTCAAATTTTGGCATAATAACATTCTATATTTATTACTGCAAAGCTCCTAAGAAAATTTTATTTCAGCATTAAATGCTCCGATGAACTTAGCTCACTAGTGCCACCTATTTATAAATTTACTCAAGCCACAAGATTAGCAACTAGGTCCCACCCTTTTACTGTGAAACCAATAAATTGTAAAAATTGTAAATGCAAATTCTACTCCAGCAGCTCCTTTTCTCGCACTTCCCGCCGTTTACTTGCTTTCCCGACAGCTATAATCTCCAAGAATTTAAATGTAAACTCAATAGTCAGCTCCTATCTGACTAACCTGCATCCTCTCTCTCCTGTTCCTTTCACCATCCACTCCACTCATCAGTATTCTTATCCTTCTCTTACCCACTTCCTGACACCCCCTATAACATGTCACTTGTTCTCATAACTTTCCTCCAATGTAACCCCCTGCAGGAAAGTGGCAGTAAAATGCCTTGCTTGGGGTGATATGATTTTAATAAAGAAAAAAAAAAAAAAAAGAAAGACCCCTAAAAAGTTGATATACTGTTAAATCCATCAATAGCCATATTTCTAGTTGATATCAAGTACAATATGGTCAGTCAGTTAAGTGCCATACATGATACACACTTGGGCGATCATGTCTCAAAAGAGACATGATTGACTGGGCAGAAGATTATCCCATAGCAGGTTGCCATTACTTTCTGTGGTAGACTAGGTGCCAGCTAAGTCTATAGAACCTGATCTGTCCTGTTATTTAACTCATGACTAGAGGGAAGAGATGGAGTAATACCTTTCCCAATGGTATTTGCGCGTAAGGGAATGAAATGAATTCAACTGAAATCCCAACTTGGCTTCCCAATTTCTCGTTCTGAGCCAATATCCACTGCACCACAATATGGTACTAGAGTAAATTTAGTGTAGTGGCTTAATTTCATTAAGAACTGGATAGGACAGAGATTTTCTTTAATACTCTGAATACAAATGTTTAAGGCAGGATTTTCCAGCCAGGGTGTTAACCCCCACTGGTGGGAGATGAGCAAATGACCAGAAAACCTTGGTGGATGATATAAGATTTTGAGTATTAAAAATTAATGCTACCAGGAAGAAAAAAGAGGCAATAATATTAGGCTTATGGCCACATCATGTTGAAACATTGGTTCCTGTATGATCATCTAAGTTCAGCAACATTGAGCTTGCTCAGTACCTAGATGGGTAACTACTTGTGAATATCAGGTGCTATAAGCTCGAATGTTTGGTTTGTGTAATGGATAATGATTTGGAATTAATTGGCAAACTGAGTTCCAATTACCCATTGGGTAAGTTATATTCACTTACTTGAAAATACTCTTGGTGAAAGACATGAATCTACCTATTCTCCCTCAGTTATGAGTTAATTAGTAAGACCTCTATCACTATCTTCCAAGAAAAAACATTTGATATGCCACTTAAAAAAAAAAAATACGGAATAAATGGGTCACATTCCCATATACGGTATAAATATCCGCTCAAACAACAAATATTGGGGTATTTTCTATAGTTTTGAGAAGGGTTGTTAAATCAGATAAGGGAAAACCAAAAATAACATTGCCAGTAACATTAAGTGACAACAGGATAATTTTAATTTAATATAAAATTGTTTTTAATTTATCACAGTGGCCATCTTAAATTTATCAAGGCAGAAAATAATGGCTGCCAAAACAATTTACCAATCACTGAATGCTTTTGCATATTTATTATGCAGATGGGCAGAGTCAAATTTTTCCATGTAAAATTGGGTGATGATGCAAAAAAAAAAAAAAAAAAAAAAAAAAAAAAAAAAAATGGTTGAGAACCCTTGCTTTGGGGTAATGGGAAGAAATAAAAAAAAAAAAAGAAATGGTGTTAAGGAGTATCATCAGCTAACCAGTGATTTACCAGGTTTCAATATTGTGAATCCGAGACATTTTAATAATTCTCAAAGTGCACAGTGGTGACAGCTTGTGAAAAACCAATCCGTAGTTGATCAACTGAGAAATGACATCTTCACTCTCCTGAATCCCTTGGTTGAAACTGGCAAGGATTTTTAAATTCACAATCAATGACAACCTAAATTGCACTTTGACTTGTGAATGTGCATAAACAGATATTATCATGAAAAGTAATGTCTATGCCAGTGCAATGCAAAATGCTGACAAAAAAGGGTAAAATGTGTGCCCAATATAATTGCTGAAAAACAAGCACAAAATCTGCTTGATGCCAAATTACATATTACACTGTCGAAAAAAAAAATTCTGCACTGATCCTGATTTAGCATTGAGTGCCAACTTCCTTTTTCTTCCAGAGTTTCTTGAATAGTCAAGGATTTCCAGATACCACTATGTAAAGCCTTTTGATTAAAGACTGATTTTTAAAGGAATTTATTTGATTACACATTGGCAAAAACTCAAATAACTATAGGGATTATGCTGGGTGGTTATAACTTTTTTATTGAAAAATACAATTTTAATGCATTTAAAATAATGTTCAGAAAATTTCTTGCTAACCCCATATATATATATATATATATATATATATATATATATCGAATACTTAAATTTAGAATTTAAATCCCCGTTGACTAGATGTTAGAATATAAATTAAAAGGATTCAATTTAAGTTTTAATCTTAATTTTACCCTAACGTTAACCTTAAAAAGTATTTTAACCCCACTACCTTCCTATCCCAAGCTCCTTTATATATCCTTTATGGATTCTTTTACTAAACGCCTTTTTCCTTGGTTGACACACACACACACACATATATATATATATTTTTTTTTTTTTCTCTAATATTTTCTCTCTAATAATTTTTAAACTGATAACTTCCTGTAATTGGCATTTAACTCGCTTCTACCTAAAAGGTTTAATCAAATAAACTAAAAAAAAAAAAAATTTTTAAATCTTATATTGAAACCCATTCCTTTTCGCCTAAATACACCTCTTCAAACAGCCCAAAATCTTAACCTTAAAAAACTCATTTAGTTGTCTATCTTTATAAAATATGAACTCCTATTCCTCCCCTTCCTAAATATACCGTTTCAACACCCTGTAACCCCGCGACTACCAGCTCTGTCCTTTTCCACTTTGTGACCGTTGTTAACCAAAACCCCCTCTACACTAACTCAGGGCCTTCGCCATTTGGAAGAACAATGTTGCTGACGTGATGTAGAGTCTATTAGAGATCCTATGTCGAAATGTACATCTGACACCTTTGAATTTTGAAAATTTTCTCTAATTTATATATATATATATATATATATATATATATACATATCTTAAATGTTATTTTCAGTGTATACCGATATTTGAGTAGACGCTCTGTCTATTTATTAAACAGTATATTTTTTTTTGTCTACCAGCCTGAATATTCAAAAAATCTTAATGAAAAATACATGCTTTCCAGCAAGATTCGAACCTGCACACCTCTTGGCAGGAGAAACTTGTTAGATCTGACATGATTTGGACAGTCTTGGTCATTGAGTGTGTTGACAATCAAGCAAAGTAGAATAGTGCCTTATCTTGCCAAGGGGAATGCTGGCTCAAATCTGGGAACAACACTGCCATTTTTGGGTGCTATGAGCCTTCAATGTAGAATAAGTGCTATAGTTTTAACTAGGCAGTAAAAGGATTTTTATTTTTAATCATTTCACCCCAAGTAAAATAATGTCATTAAAACTCAAGAGTTTAGAAGAAGAAACTGGGAACCCAATACTAAGCAGGAAACTAGGGATTAGAGAGAAAATGAATTTTAGTAGACTTCAGCTTGACTATGAAAAAAATAGTACAAATTAATATGTTTAACTTGTAAAGACAAAAAGAGGCATATGAGATACTAGATTAGCAATTAGGTCCCACCCTTTTACAGTTAAACAAATAAGATGTAACCGTAAGTTCTACTCCAACAGCTTTTCTCGCGCTTCCCGCCTGTGGAACTCCCTTCCACAACTCTGCTTTCCCAACAGTTACAATCTCCAGGTGTTTAAATGTAGGGTCAATAGACACCTCCTAGCACACTAACTCCCAATTATTCTCAGAACACTCTCATCTACCCAACCCTCATTCTCGGTATCCTTACCCGCCTATTACCCACCCTCTGACATTTCCTATATTTAATCATCCTTTCTCCACTCTACGTAGGCCCCTGCGCAGTAGTGGCAGTGACATGCCTTGCTCGGGGTGAAACGCTTATAAAAAAAAAATAAAAATAAAAAAAATACTTAATGTAGGACTTTTACTGCTACAAGAATCATGTGAGCTGTTTTTATACAGACAAAACAGGAAGTTCAGAAGGTCAGAGTGGTTTAATTTGGGGCAAAAATTAGAACAAGAGATTTAAAAATTATTTTACCCCAAGCAAAACAAGAAAGCCAATAATACACAATGTGCATATATATATATATATATATATATATATATATATATATAAATAAATAAAACCAAAACAAACAAACATTAAGGAATCAGAATAAAAGAAAAATTAAGAGGACAGAAGATAATGACTGACATTGCACTTACATTTTTGAAGATCAAAATTAACTAGAAATTAAGATATCAGGAGAGAATTTCACAAGTGAAAAGTGTAAGAAAAACTTATAGAACTTACGGTTGCAGTAACCATTTTAACTGTAAAATGTGATCTTGCCACCAGTCTAGTACTGGACTTAAATTCATAGAGACTAGGTACCATGGAGGAGAGTTCATTAAATTACCATGAAAATATTTACAGAAAAGGCACAGGAAAGCTATATTGAAGTGATGGGAAAGTGACTAAAGCCAGAATGCCTGGTTAGGATCAATAATATTGTTGATTCCTTGGATTTTATCAAGAACCTGAATATATAGCAGATGCACTGGACCATATGTGGAAGCAATAAGGAAAATTTCATTAGGAACAAAGAGACTGCTGCATTGCAATTTAATATCCATTCTCCTACATAACATTGAAAATTGGAAAATCTCTTCACAGATGAAGAAGAGACTTGAAGCAACAGAAATGTGGTTCTACGGAAGGATGTGGAGGATACCATGAACCGAACACATGAGCAATGATGAAGTCAACACAGATGAAGGAGAGACTTGAAGCAACAGAAATGTGGTTCTACAGAAGGATGCTGAGAATACCATAGAGCATGTAATCAATGTGGAAATTTAGAAAATATACAAGCAAAAGAATACTAATAATCAGAATTTTAATTCCGAGAGCAGAAAATGAGGAAAGAAGGCTTTGGAAAATTTGGCATTCACAAATCAATAAAGGCAGCTGGGTGAGAAGGGAATACAAAGTAACCTGCATAATGTGAAAGCAAATATAGTACTTAGAAATTATGCTGATCATGGTGATTTTTGTAAATGTAGGTAAGATGTGGCACAAGGCCGAAAGCATGGAGCATCAAATTCAAATACGACATGAAGCTGAAATTAATTAAATTTAAATACAATAATTTGCATTTAAATCCAAGAAATTATAAATTTTTAAATTATACTATAAAATTAAAGCAGTATTTTTAGGCCTAGCACTTGTTTTAATAAAATTAACAATAATAAATTTATTAATAATGGATTTTAATATTAAAAACAAATCATAGAAACTAAACAAATAAAACTGTTTCCATTTTTAGTAGTTTTGAATTTTAACGGATATTGAAGGATTGATTTGTTTTTTTTGTTTTTTAATGGCTTGTCAACCTTCTTCAGGTTATTTAAAATTTAGAGACAGAAAATATTTTAGGGGTGGGTGGGAAATGATAATGCGTTACTGATACAAGTTCTAACTAATTATTAACTCATAGCTGGGTGGTGGGAGAGAGAGGAGAGAGGCAGCGTTGTGGTACAGTGGATATCGGCTCGGAACGAGAAACCGGGGAGCCGAGTTCGAATTCCAGTTGAATCCATTTACTTACGCGCAAATACACTTGGGAAAGGTATTAATCCGTCTCTTCCTTCCAGTTATGCGTTAAATAGCAGGGCAGATTGGGTTCTATAGCCTTGGTTGGCAACCAGTCTATCGCAGAAATCAAAGCCAATCTACTGCGGGATAATCTTCTGCCCAGTCAGTCATGTCTCTTTCGAGACATGATCGCCCAAGCGTGTATCACATATGGCACTTAACTGACTGAAGTGAATAACAAATGAGATTGGAGTTTGAACTCTGCTTTCCGATTTCAAAATCGGAGTGGTTTAATTTTTAAATATATTTTATTTTAAAGGCAAATAAAATACCCAAAATAAGAATAAAAGTATTATAAATTCCTTAAGCTATTTTATAAAATGATTCTTGAAAACATGGATTCTAGAAGAAAAAAAAAAAATCACAAATAAATTTTTGCTCATTAAAATTTTTGTATAAAGGACCTCGCCAAGGAACAGTAGTTAAGTTCTGGCAAATAAATTATTTATGAGATGACTGATGAGATGGAGTAAAAATTTGATCCTAGCTGTGTCACGCACTTGTTTAAGTTAAAAATTTTATTCTTTGGTATTTTGTCTAAGAGATCGATGTTATTTTTCAATTTAAATAAAATCAGTTCATTAATTTTCAGAGTTGTTTCAATAAATAAATAGAGAACGTCATTTAAGAGTACAGAGTACAGTAAGAACACCCAACCTGACAACAAAAAAAAAAAATCAAACCAAAAACACGTGATTTATTTATTTTGGGTGCGCCGATTTCCTATTTCATATAAAAAAGAAAGATTTTTCAAAAAAATAAAAACTTACTAGTATTTTTTAAAAGCAACGAGGTAGAAGACAAGTTACTTTTTTGTTTTAGATTTTTTTTTAAACAATAAACCACGTTTGAATGCCAAACCACAGTGTCATTTGTTGCTAAAATTAGACACTTACAATACATTAATTTTTTTTAGTCTTTCAACATTAGTGACTTTAAAAGAAAGCTTCTACCGATAAAAAAAACAAAAACAAAAAAAAAAAAACAACTTAAAATCGAAGCTCCTGACGCCGTAACCACTATTATTATTTAGTAGGTAAGTAATTCTGTCCCAAATCTACTTAAAGATTTACTATTATTGATTGACAAACTGGAATGAATGCAAATTATTTTCATTTATAATAAAGAAAAATAAATAAAAAGATAAAAATCTTGTGTTTATTCCGCGGAATAAAAGAAGCATATTTATTTTTAAAACAATTTCAGTATTTAAAATTTGTAAATGAAGTGATTTCATTCATAGTTAGGAAGTCATGTTTTGTAAATCTCTGAAAATGACAAACATTTAAACATTACCAAAAAGTAAACAGATTGGTTCTTTTTTTTGTGGAGAAAAAAAAAAAAGTTTCTCACCGACCACGATAACAATGAAAATAAATATATAAACCTAGAAAACTAATAAGTATATAAAATTTATAATAAAAAGAAATCAAACGATTGATTTTGTTTTGGTAAAAAACGAAAGGTTACTTCGGTAATGTCATCGTACTTCTGCCCAACTCCAAAATAAATACGTGTGTAAGGTAATAAGACGGTTAGTAAAATACTAGTATTTGTCGAGAACTAATAAACAAAAACAAAACAGAGACTGCATGCAAGATTTCTGGTTTATACAGAAAACGTACTAATAAAAATAAATAACTAATAATTTTAAAAAATGAGCCACAGCCCCTTCCCTGAAAAGAACAACATGAATACTCACCCATTTTGTGTTGTGAGAAGAGCCGAAGCCGCCATGCTACACAAAACAAAAAGCAATGGTTATTTATTTATTCCCACGTCTGTTTGAGTTGAAAATTACTATAATTATAGTGATAATAATAATCTTAAGTCGAGTAAGCAATACTAGTGCTACTAAAAACTAAATAAAAATAATTGAATAATAATAGGCAAGCATCGAGACCGTTCACCTGCTCCCTTTTTAGTAACAGTCTTTACAATATATAGTACCAGCTTTGCTACTCGTAATTACACATGAACAGATAGAAAGTTAAATAAATATGTTTGAAATTTATACAACGCAAGCCTTTTTTTCATTATCAGGTTTACATTGAATTGTTGTGTAAGGCAGCCATAATTGCTGCTATCTTCCGTGAAGGAGATCACTGCGCATGACAAAATATCGTACTTCCGGAAAAATAAAAGTTTTCACATGACCTTGTTTTTGTTGCTATTTTTTTCTTTTTAAATTTCATTCACATGTTTTCTTTTTTAATCTCATTCATTGTTTTTTTTTTTTTTAGTAATTTTATCAGTTGCGAAGATAAAAAATAACACTGTAACTAAATATAATTCGAACTAGAACTCTTCTTTATAAGCAGAGCACTATTTCTTTTTACCGCTTACATCAGAGTAATTTTCAATCTACCAAAGCCCATTAGTGACAAAATTTTATTTTATTTTTTTTAAACATTGATGAAATACAAGAGTTGAAGGAAATTATTTTGGTTACTCTAATTAAAATATTGGAAATTCGGTTATTCGAATTTGATATTTGGATAATTGCTGTTTGATCATAAAAATAAAACATTTTCAAAAGAATCCACGTTATCTGTCAGAAATATGGAACTGAAATGCAATGAATCATGTCATAAAAATACATTACAATAATGTAACAATACATACTTCGTTAATGGAAGCAGCGGTAAACGTCGGCGTGTAAACTTATCGTTTGTGTATTAAAAAAATATTTCAATACTGTTTAATAGGAGTAGTAACTTAGTAGATAGGTTCGTTCATCGCCCGGTTCACACTCCTCCTCCTTGGTATTATGAACAGAAGTAGAGGTTTATCCGTTATTTCCTGTTTAACGTTGGGTTTTTGGTTCCTTCTAAATTTTTCTCATTCTCTTTCTCTCGTAGTAGCCTCTTGCGTCTTAGTGGCATTATCGCCGCGCTTGGAGTGAATTGATTAAACAAAAAGTAACAGAGAACAATCAAGCTGATCGACAGCCTTAGTTTCATTGTCATAAACACACCAATAAACTAATGAACACTTATCACTCGCAAAAATTTGTACTCTAGAGAAAAAACGTAAAATTAAAGTATGTACAAAAGTTTTTTGAATAATCGGTCGCAAAAAGTAAAATTGCACACTCGCAAAAATGGATCAGAATAACTGAAAACATTTTGGAAAAAACAAGACCAAGGCAAATTTCACAAGCCGGTGTGAAAATTAAGATTCTAGATTCTGATTGGATAGGAAACTATAACCCCAGTTAAATTTTCTTAACACATAAAAAAAAAAATGGTTATTCGGTTCGATCCAATCACGGGACTAGATTTTACAACTTATTCACGTCCCTTGACCGGCCAAAGACAATCAAATGGGAGCAGTGAGAGACGAAACGCTAAAATGTAACAAAGGAAACTTCAAGTCTGACCAGGACGTAAGGTCGCGTCACATACTCGTTTTCCTTCTTCACTTGTGCTCATTTCTTTTACCTCTTCTTCTTCATCCTCAACATTCTCGCAGTTAACAAAACAGACAACAACAACAAGATACTTCAACTGATTCCTAAATATTAACGTTCAATAAGTACAATTTCCTTTATTTCTTCACCTTCCTTTTCACTTTCTCGCCGGCCATAAAAAGGAAAGGAACACAGACTTTTTTAGTAACCTGTTAATTTTTCTACGTACACACATTCCGCTACTATCAACTATAAGTTCTGGATTCACTTAACTCCTTACTACTATTTATCTGGAACATTTAACTACGTAGATTTTCTCTTTGAACATTTAACTTTTACAAAGTAATTTACTACGTACATTTTCTATTTGAACATTTTTACTTCTTACAAGTTTATTACTCTGTTTAGTTAATAAAATTTTACTTTAACATACAAACGAAATATTTTATTCTTCCACATTCCAACACCCAACCTTCAATCAACCTTCTAATATTTTAAATTGTGGGGACTTTAGTTGTGTTTGGCACAAGGCCAATTTGATAAACATCACCGAGGTCCCCTACACATTTTCTACATCATTATCGTATACACAACTTAGGAATGAATTTCAGTATAAGACTATTACTTCATTAAATTAAACGGAATAGAGTTCTAATCTATTGTTGCCTTCTTTTCCACTTTCAATCTGTTGGAACACAAGAGAGGTTAATTTCAAAACAAAATCAAAGGGTTAATACTAACGTCAATACTAGCAGAACAGTGTGATTTTTCAGCTCCGATTTCTGTATGTGTCCTTAAAAAGCTAAATAAAAAAGAAAACGCAGAGGGAAATGTGCAGAAGATCAAATCTTATCAAAATCAGAGACTAATCAGTTTCATAAATTTCATAAATTCTTTTTAAAGAAAACGTTCACGGCTTCTCACAGTTTTTATTATATATATATATATATATATATATATATATATATATATATATATATACTTTTTAAATATATATATGTGTGTACACGCACACACATACACACAAAGAGGAGGCGATGGGCAAATTCTCGCCATTTTGTATTTCTATTTTGCGCATGTATGTTGTTTGTTTTTGATTTGTCGATTGCACAGTATAGTAGGGTCAGTTGAGCACCGCCCGATGAGAAAAAGAGAACTATAACGCAAGTGGGGAAGGCAACCGAGGGGTCAGCCAAAATTCGTTAGGTGGGTGGGATGTTGGTGTCACCTTTTGCAACCCCCCTCGTAGAATCGCCACTGAAACACTTAAAAATTAATGATAATTTTAACTAGTTTTAAACACACACACACACACACACACACACACACACACACACACACACACACACACATAAATAGAATAAAGGAATAGGGTTGTTACAACGAGAGTAATACAAGTCATGGAGTATTAATTTGTCATGACAAATTAATACTCCATAACTTGTATGAATACCAAACAATAAATATATATTTTAAAGAAAACGTTCACGGCTTCTCACAGTATATATATATATATATATATATATATATATATATATATATATATATATATATATATATACTTTTTAAATATATATATGTGTGTACACGCACACACATACACACAAAGAGGAGGCGATGGGCAAATTCTCGCCATTTTGTATTTCTATTTTGCGCATGTATGTTGTTTGTTTTTGATTTGTCGATTGCACAGTATAGTAGGGTCAGTTGAGCACCGCCCGATGAGAAAAAGAGAACTATAACGCAATTAATTCTACCAGAAATGTGGAAACGGAATGCAGTACTGCTTGGCATTCACACCGGAAGCTCCAATACGAACGTTTAAAGAAAGTGTTTGTGTGTCAATCTGAGGACAGTGCAGAGGATTCGGAAAGAGTTGAATGATATACCTAGCCAACATCATGGTGTTTGGAGTGATCACAAGTGATGGTGACGTCATTTTTCCATCCATCTTCCTATAGAGTCCCAGGCTCAATACGGAGGCCTACATCAAGTTCCTTGAGGAGGTAATGCTGCCCTGAATCAAGAGATTGGCTACTGGATGACCCTATATCTAGCAACAGGACTCTGCACCATGCCTCATAAGCAGGACAACCCAATCATGGCTGTCAGACAATTTCTGCGATCATATCACCCCTTACATCTGGCCACCTAACTCCTCAGGTAGCAACTTTCTTGATTATTATGCGCGGTACGCAATTAAGCGAGAGGCCAACATAACTCGAAGTTGAACTGAAGGCAAATATTATGACAGTATTCACCAACTTAAACAAAGAGACCGTTCAGAAGAGGCGCAGGAGATTCCGAAATCGTCTAGAGGTTGTGATTGGAACCAATGGCCATTTTATTGGGCTTACGGCCTATCACGTTGAATACACCGTTTCTGGCTCTATTACCGAAGTTAAGCAACATTGAGCCTGGTCAGTACTTAGTTGGGTGACCGCTTGGGAATACCAGGTGCTGTAAGCGTTTAGTGACGGATGTGCGCTGTGATGCAGTGAATATCGGCTCGGAAAGAGAAATCGGTGAGCCGAGTTCGAATTCCAGTTGAATACCCTGCATTCACTTAAGCACTGGTACCCTTGGGAAAGGTATTAATCCGTACTTCCCTCAAGTTATGGGTTAAATAACAAGGGTAGGACTTGGGGACCCTGCCCTTAAAAACAAATCCCAATGAATCTTGGTACTCGAAAAGAAAAAGCATTATTAGACACAAAACTTATAAAAAAAAACAACAATAAATTGTTGAAAGAAAAAGGTATTACCAGCAATAAATAAATAAATAAAATTTAGTTGGCAATAAATGACCCGCCGAGGTTGATATGCCATTAAAAACAAAACAACCAACCAACCGTTTAATTGGATACATTTACTCTTTAGTATTTCAAGATATTTTTGTGTAAATTTGATGAAATGAGACGTCAGTGTTTTTTTTTTTTTTTTTTTGTGTAATTTAGTCAACAATTTATCCATCGTGCACTGTATATTATCATGCTCTAACCAGCACACCGAACTTCAAAGAATTTTCTTTCAATAATCCAAGAAAGCTAAGTAAGGATCGGTAAGGATGTCGACCCCACAAAGTAGGAAGTGAAATTATTAACTGCGTAAATATTCAAAGAGAAAGTGTAGTACGGAGTTAAATGGACCCAGAGTTCATAGTTGTAGCGAAATGTGTGCACGCAGAAAAAGATTAGCGGGGTAGTAATAAAATCTGTTTTCCTTTCTTTCTTTTAGGGGACAGCGGGAAAGTAATAAGGAAGATAAAGCAATAAAGGAAAATTGTACATATCAACGTTAAGTTTTAGGAGTCAGTTGAAGTGTCTTATTGTTGTTGTTGTCTTCTTTGTTGACGGCGAAAATGATGAGGAGATAAAGGAAAATAACACGCAAGAAGGAAACGGAGAACGAATATATGTTGACTAGACAGGTCCAGTTCAGCGGCTTGAAAATTCTCCCTTACATTGTGGCGGTGCCTTATTTGATTTCTGCTCGGATCTCACTGATTCAACTTTCTTTCTCTTTATATATATATATATCAAAGAACTTATTTTTTGTTTGTTTTTTTTTTTTTTTACACAGTCTTGTTAACTTCTCTCAGTTTTGTAAATCGCTCTCTTTCATTGGTTAGAAAATAATTAACACCGGGTCGCGAAATTTAGATTCGTCCTTTTCCTTCAGTACGGAGTCAATGATTTTTCTTATTGATCAAAATTAGATTTTACATTGGATTAGCGAAATTTGTAAACAGTAAAGAGAACAGAGTTACTTTTAAATCCCTATTCACCATAGGTTCGTTTAATTCTCTGAAGTTTAACACTTTTTTTTTATAGGCGTTTCACCCCGAGCAAGGCATGTCACTGCCACTACTGCGCAGGGGGCAACATAGAGTGGAGAAAGGATGATTAAATACAGGAAATGTCAGAGGGTGGGTGATAGGCGGGTAAGGATACCGAGAATGAGGGTTGGGTAGATGAGAGTGTTGTGAGAATAGTTGGGAGTTAGTGTGATAGGAGGTGTCTATTGACCCTATATTTAAACACCTGGAGATTGTAACTGTCGGGAAAGCAGACTTGTGGAAGGGAGTTCCACAGGTGGGAAGCGCGAGAAAAGAAGCTGTTGGAGTAGAATTTACGGTTACATCTTATTTGTTTAACTGTAAAAGGGTGGGACCTAGTTGCCAATCTAGTATCTCGTGATACCATCGGAGCAGAAGCCATGAAAGTACTTGTAGAAGAGGCACGGGGAAGCCACATCACGCCCGTGTGAGAGCGGCTGCAGCCGGTCTGCCAAGTCAGTATCAACCACGTTACAGATCCTCCTTTGTATTTTGTCAAGAAGCCCAAGGAGAACAGCAGGGGCTCCCGACCAGATATGGCAGCAATATTCAATACACGGGCGGATGGTAGATTTGTATATGTGCAGAATAGATTCAGGTGGGAAAAATTTCCGGGTCCTGCACAGGGAGCCCACTTTCATAGCAGCAGATTTGGCAATGGATTCAATATAGTCATTCCATGGTCGTTAGCATATCAGCAGTAGACCTGGTGAAGCGAAACCCATACTGTTTGTCAGAGAGAAGCCCGTTGACCATAAGATGCTGAATCACCTCGGCGTTGATAATGGCTTCGAAAACTTTGCCAAAGATTGGAAGGAGACTAATAGGACGGTAATTGGCGGGGTCTGAGGGTTCGCCAGAATTCTTAAATATAGGTACTACGCAGGAGGACTTCCAACAGGCAGGAAAGCAGGAAGCAGATAGGCAGAGGTTATAGAGTTTAGAGAGGACAGAGGAGAGTTCTGGGGCACATTTCTTCAGTACTATGACTGGGATTCCGTCACCGCCGCTCGCTTTGTGTGGGTCAAGTTGCGCAATTATCTTGGCGACCAGCGAGGGTGTAATGTGGACGTTATTTAGTTGAGCCTTAGTTCTGGGTGGGAAGTCTGGTGTAGGTATTCCTAACGAGTCCAGTGTCGAATTGGTTGAGAATCTACGGGCAAAGCATTCAGCCTTGTCGGCTGGGGAGGTGAGAACTTCAAATTCATTGATTAGTGGGGGTATTGAAGTCTTGTTCCTGCTGAGCACGCTTTTGCAGAGACGCCAGTAATCTTTGGAGCCAAACTTAGAGGATGCTATGCGTTGCCTAATTCTGGTAGCAAACGCCCTCTTGGCTTCGTTCAGTACTTTTTTACACTTGTTCCGTGCTGAGGTGAAAAGGCGCCTGTTTTGGTTCGACGAGCAGCTTCGATAGAGCCGGAAGAAATGGTTCCGGTGGGCAATAGCGGCCGAGCAAGCGGGTGAGAACCAGGGGGACGAATTTGGTTTTAGTTGGAATTTTCTGGCAGGGATAAAAGCATCGATGCCAGCCTTAACCCAAGAGGAGACTTCGGAGGCACAGTCTTCGACAGGAAGATCAAAGACGTTGTTCCAGGGGACGTCGCAGAGGAAGTCCCTGAACGAGTCCCAGTCGGCTCTTTGGTAGCAGTATGATATTCTGCTGGTCTGGTTTTCTTGGGTAGAGTTAGTGCGGATTGATATGTTTACGGAGACTACGGCGTGGTCAGAGTTTCCGAGGGGGCAGAGTTGCCTGGTAGTGCAGGAGTCTGGGATGGAGGTAAAACAAAGGTCGAGTAAAGAGTCTCTTCCGTTAGGGTTTTTAGAGAAACGCGTGGGGAAGTCCAGTCCACCACTTGCGTTAGAGCTTGGGCTATTGAAAAGTGCATGGTGCGGATCCCAGCAAGGTCGGTGGCTGAGTTTTCAAGCCACTTGGTGTGGTGGGCGTTAAAATCGCCAAACACAAATATATGGGCAGATGGGTGAGAAGAAATGGCCCTGTCGATGTTAGTAGAGATGCAATCAAGTAACGTACAGTCAGAGGGGGAGGGGGAGGGGGAGCGGTAGAGGAAGAAGAGATAGCTAACCGAGCTTAGAAGTGAGAGACGGAAGCACATGAAGGAATGATCAAGGGATTCAAGAGATGTGACCCTGGCTAGGGGAGTTGTTCGCTGACATATACACCAAGCCCATGCATATGGACATTGGAGTCCTTCCTGAAGAAAGGAAGGTAACCAGGAACGAACAGCTCTGAAGAGGGGATAGAAGGGTCAAGGTTAGTCTCACATATAGCTAAGATATCGGGTGAGTTAGTTAGAAGGAAAGACTCTACACTATTAAAGTTACTGCGAATACCTCGTATATTTGTGAAGGTAACGCAGATAGGTTTGGGCGATTTACGACTAGCTGGTTTAGGCTTGCTATTTTGTTTGTTTAATTTCATGCTGGTTATAGTTGTGGATAGAGAGAGGTCTAGAGTCGGGTCAGATGGTCGTTAATTGCAGCAGGTGAAGGATGGTGAATGGCGCCGCCTGCAGCATAATGTGGCCTCGGGGTTGCCCATCGGAAATTCATGCAGGGACGCCCGTCCATGCGCGAAATGGCACTACAGGAACCCCGATATTATTCAACTGTTGATCAGAGCAGCCTCTCGAGACGCTACGCAAGAGTTCGGGCTCCTAACTACCAGTTGGAAGCAGCAACCAGGAAACTGCCAACCCGGTACCCTCAGAATGAAGAGACATTGCCACCATACTCACCAACTGCAAAAAGCTTCCAGCCGAACCGACATAAAGACCGAAAAAGAGAGAGATCAACCGGGAACCCCTTCCTAAACAAGAAACAAGGCGATCACCTCTACTCCTGTCCAAAAGAAGGGGGTGGAGTGTGAGACCGGGCGATAGAAGGTACTATCTACTCCAATTAAAAAAAAATAATAAATGTGTGACTGAAGTTAACTAAGTTTTAACTTAGTATAAGTCAAACTTAAATTTGATAATTAAGAACAATTTACACAAAAATTAGGCAGAAAAGATAAGAACCGAAAAAAAAAATACAAATAAAAATAAATAAATAAATAAATAAATAAATAATTTAAAAAATAAGATCACACTGGCTAAACTTACCAAGTTGCAGGCTGGCTGACAGAAAAAGTTAAGAAAATTTCAAAAATTATCTTCATTTTGTTTCTTCTAGTCAGTTCTGGAAAGTTTAAGTTACCTTAAGTAAGCAGTAACAGACAGTCGTGTGATGGGGGGGATCACCTCAAAGCCATGTGTCCAGTTAGCAAGGGAGGGACAGAGAACAATAAAATAAAAAAAACAAACATGGCCGGTCTTAGAATTCCTACATATAACCAAAGCCCTAATATACCAAACCTAAATTTGATAATTAAGAACAATTTACACAAAAATTAGGCAGAAAAGATAAGAACCGAAAAAAAAAAAAAAAAATTACAAATAAACATTTAGTTTCAATTAAGTCAAAATTAAAGTTTCAAGGAAATATTTTATTTTTAAAAATTCACTTTATAACTTAGGTATAAAAAATGAGTGAAGGTACCTCTAAAAAATGTTTTATGTTCATTCCGCTTTCCACAAGAAGCCACACTTGCAGATACATCTTCTTGAACGCTGCTTTGGGAAAACGCGACGAAAATACAAAGGCCATTTAGAAACAGACAAAAATAAAAAATAAACCGCAAAAAAAAAAAAAAAATTGAACAAAGTGTTTGAAAATGTTGCTTGATGATAAAAATATTGACTACCAGACGCCTGTAATGCTGCGTGAATTATTCTGTCAGTCAATCATGAATCGAAAAGAGACATGATCGTCCAATGGACTCTAATCAAAGAAGGAAGACGGAAGAAGGAAGAAAAGAAGAAAGAAGGTAAAAGGAAAGAAGGAAAGAAAGACGAAGGAAGGAAGGAAGGAAGGAAGGAAGGAAGGAAGGAAGGAAGGAAGGAAGGACTGAAGAAGGAATGAAAGAAGAAAAAAATGCAGGAAGAAAAATAGAAGGGAGAAGAGTAGAGAAGGCGGAAAAAGGAAAGAAGGGACGCAGAAAGAAATAAATAAAGAAAAAGGAATGAAGGAAGAACGGAAGAAGGAAGGAAGGAAGGAAGACGGAAGGAAAGGAAAAAGAAGGAAAAAAGAAGAAAAAAAAAGGAATGAAAGAAGAACATAAGAAGAAAGAAAAGAAGGCAGGAAAAATGAAGGAAGGAAAGAAGGAAAAAGAAAAAAGGAAGGAAGATGGAAGGAAAATAGGAGAAGGAAGGAAGGAAGGAAGGAAGGAAGGAAGGAAGGAAGGAAGGAAGGAAGGAAAACATCTCAAGTTCACTCTTATCGGTCTTTCTAGAAATCAGTGGTGATTCCTTCCACACATTTTGCTATTCGTAATATGGGAGATTAACAACTTGATTATATCATTAATAACAAAATGTAGAAAAATATTTACCAGATTATTCACTAAAAATACTGAGAGACAATGACAACCTACTGCAGGATAATCTTCTGTCCAGTCAGTCATGTCTCTTTCGAGACATGATCGCCCAAAGCGTATATCACGTATGGCACTTAACTGACTGATTGAATATAATAGTTAGAAACATGATTAAGACTTTTACTGGGCATAAAGTGGGGGATCGGTTTTATATTGTTACTACTTAATAATATAATACATATCTTCTCCTTCTAGCTATGAGTCAAATAACAGGACAGATTGGGTTCTATAGCCTTGGTCAGCAACCAGTCTACCGCAGAAAGCAATGGCAACCTACTGCGGGATAATCTTCTGCCCAGTCAGTCATGTCTCTCTCGAGACATGATCGCCCAAGCGTGTATCACGTATGGCACTTAACTAACTAACTGACTGACCATAGTGAAGAGTGCATTCAGACAATTACCATGAAAGCATTTATATAAAAGGCACGGAGAGGCAACCTTATGGCGGTAGGAAAGTGATTGAAACCGAGCCGCCAGATCAGGACCAATAATATTGCTGATTTTTCTTTGGATTTTATGAAGGAGCTCAAGGTAAACTGAAAGGGCAACGAACCATATGCGACAGCAATATTCTAAGCATAGACGGTGGACGAATAGTAGACTTATAGATATATAAGATAGATTCTGGATAGAAAAATTGTCTCTCACCACCCAGTGAACCAATTTTCTTAGCAGTGGATTTAAATATAGTTTTTCCATTTCATGTCAGATGAACGAGAAGGCGTAACGAGTCATTTTCCTGAGGGTTAGCATCAGACCGGCTGATGGTAGGCAGAGAGGGATCTAGCAGATTTTTTTTTTTTAATCATTTCACCCCAAGCAAGGCGGAAACGCCACTGATGTGCAGGGGGTTACATAAATGTAAAAAGATTAATTAGAAAAGAGTGAGGAGTACAAACTAGTTAGAGAGGAACAATAGAAAGCTGAGAAAGCAGGTGCGATGACAGATACATAGGTGGAGAGAAAGGGAAGGTTATACAGGGGAGGGGAGAGAGCTAGAGGCCAGTGGTTAGTAGATGAGTATTGACTTTGCATTTAAATCTTTGGAGATTGTAGCCGTCAGGAAAGCAAGAATACGGGAGCGAGTTCCACAGGCGGGAAGTGCGAGAGAGGAAGCTGCAGGAGTAGAATTGTTGTCTGCATTTGGCTAACCTGACTGTGAATGGGTGGGACCCAGTTGCCAGTCTGGTTGCACGAGTAAACACCTGTTGAGGAGACATCAGTGACTTAAGCTCATCCGAGCAGAAGCCATGAAAGTATTTATAGAAGAGACAAAGGGAGGCCACATTTCGACGATGGGGAAGTGGCTGCAGTCGAGTCGCCAGATCAGTACCTATCACATTACAGACTCTCCTTTGGAGCTTGTCAAGAACACCGAGGAGAACGGCAGGGGCACCTGACCATAAATGGCAGCAGTACTCCATGCACGGACGGATGGTTGACTTGTATATATGCAGGATGGATTCAGGTGGAAAAAAACATCCTGGATCGACATAGTGACCCAATCTTCTTAGCAGTAGATTTTGCTATGGATTCAATATAGTGGTTCCATTTGAGGTCTGAGGACAGGGTAAGTCCGAGGAGGCATAGTGTATTACTCTCCGGGAGAATCGCTTGGTCCATGCTTATGGGAGGCAGGACAGGTTGCCTGTAATGGTTGACAGACAACAGCTTGGTTTTAGATGAATTGAAGTTGACAAGCCACTTCTTGCCCCAGTTCACCACAGAGTGTAGATCCCGCTCAAGGTCAGCAGCGAGATTATGTCTGTCCGCCACGACATGTTTCTTACTGGAGCGGGAGTATATTGTAGTGTCATCTGCGTAGATGCCTACTTGGGACTTGATCTCATCTGGGAGGTCGTTGATGAAAATAAGGAAGAGCGTCGGGCCCAGGATAGAGCCCTGTGGGACACCAGCATTCGTGCTGTAGGACGAAGAGGCACGCCCATTCAGAAAGACCTTCATTTTGCGGTTATTTAAGAAAGATTGGATGAGGTCAAGCAGGCGACCGGTAATACCATAACCGCGTAGTTTGCATAGGAGGCCAGAGTGCCAAACCCTGTCGAAAGCCTTGGAGATGTCCAGAGCAACCGCGCGAGCCTCGTCATACTCATCAAGAGCCTGTAGCATGTACTCCGTTACGGTTGTTAGCAGGTCAGCCGTGGACCTGTCAAAGCGGAATCCATGTTGCCTGGCAATAGTTAAATAGTTTAGAGAGGACAGGGGAAAGTTCAGGAGCACACCTCTTAAGGACTATCACCGAGATTCCATCGTCTCCACACGCCTTATGGGGGTCTAGTTTTGAAATTACTCTGGATACTACTGTCGGGGTAATATATACGTTGTGCAGTTTGGCCTCAGTTCTAATAGGGAAGTCGGGTGGGTGCACACCGGACGAGTCGAATGTGGAGTTGGATGAGAATCTGTGGGCAAAGCACTCAGCTTTGTCCGCAGATGACGTGAGAACCTCAAATCCATGGATTAAAGGAGTTATTGAGGATTTCCTATTGTTGAGATGAGAGAAGTTAGGTTTTCGAGGCGTTGAAATTAAGATGGCACTTTTTGCCACAGATAGACAGTAGTCGGCCCTACTATTTAGCCCATAGTTTGAGGAGTAAGAAATGGATTCATGCTTTTCCCAAAGTGTGTAAGCATATGTAAGAGTTACATTTAACAAACTCGATAAGACCTCGTCGCCAGTCTGGTCAGTCAGTTAAGTGCCATACGTGATACACGCTTGGGTGATCATGTCTCGAAAGAGACATGACTGACTGGGCAGAAGGTTATCCCGCAGAAGGTTGCCATTGCTTTCTGCGGTAGACTGGTTGCCGACCAAGGCTATAGAACCCAATCTATTCTGTTATTTGACTCATAGCTAGAGGGAGAAGATATGTATTATATTATTAAGTAGTAATTAGAGGGGGATCAGTTTATTACTTCATAACAATATAAAACCGTTCCCCCACTTTATGCCCAGTAGAAGCCTTAATCATGTTTCTAACTATTATATTCAGTCAGTCAGTTAAGTACCAAACGTGATACACGCTTGGGCGATCATGCCTCGAAAGAGATATGACTGACTGGGCAGAAGATTATCAAGCCGTAGGTTGCCTTTGCTTTCTGCGGTAGACTGGTTGCCGACCAAGACTATAGAACCCACTCTGTCCTGCTATTTAACCCATAACTGGAAGGAATAGACGGATTAATACCTTTCCCAAGGGTATTTGCGCGAAAGTAAATACAATCTGGTCAGTCAGTTAGTTAGTTAAGTGCCATACGTGATACACGCTTGGGCGATCATGTCTCGAAAGAGACATGACTGACTGGGCAGAAGGTTATCCCGCAGTAGGCTGCCATTGCTTTCTGCGGTAGACTGGTTGCCGACCAAGACTATAGAACCCAATCTGTCCTGCTATTTAACCCATAACTGGAAGGAAGAGACGGATTAATACCTTTCCCAAGGGTATTTGCGCGTAAGTGAATGCAATGAATTCGTCTGGAATTCGAACTCGGCTCCGCGATTTCTCGTTCCGAGCCGATATCCAATGCACCACAACGCATATCTCGTACTGTGCTTAAATTCAAAAAGTCAATGTACCATAGCGAAGAGCTCATCCGAATAATTAGCAAACGCAAGGAGGCAACCTTATGGCGGGAGGAAAATGACGGAAGTCAGGACTATTAAAATTGATGATTCGTCTTTAGTTTTATGTCGTGAGTAAGAATAATAACTCAACAACAGAAATAGGTTAATTGTTGTATTCCGTGAAAATAGTATTTACAAAGGTTATTAGTATCCAATACAAGAATAAAGGTTAATCGTCTCAACCGTCGTAAGACGTAGTATGAGCAATGGGTACTTCCGGGTCGTCATCGGAAGTCTACGACTGACTTGTCGATCGGCTGCTCGGCACACTCTATTTATTTTCTGTATAAATACAAAAAATTGTGGCACAAAGCCAAAAAGGGGAGGGGGAGAGGTTGGTTCTCGCTTAACTATCCTATACCTAGCTAACCACTATCACGACCCATTCACTCGTTACAATTTGCACAGTCACCAAAAGAACCCATCCATCTACTCTCACTCCTTCATACACCATAATGCCAGAAACTTACAAGGGGCACCTAAAAAGTGGGGGAAATTAACCCATGTCGGCTGCTCGGCACACTCTCCTACGTAGATGCCACCATTACATAGTAATGGAATAGTCCATTATAGCCGAATAGGCGCGGGCGTCCCAACATTTAGGTTTTACTAAGAATCTGTAAAAATATAGAAAGAGCACCGGGCTAGATGAGGCAGCTCTATTCTAAGAATGGACGAATATCAAACTTACAGATAAGTAAGATAGATTCTAGAGAGAAAAATTGTCTAACCCGACACGGTAGACCAACTTTCTTTTCAGCAGTCCTAGCAATAGAATCACTATAGTCATTCCATTTCAAGTCAGCGAAGAACTTAGCTTGAAAAGATACAACGGACTCGCTTTTCTGGAGGTTAGCATCATCTATACTGATGGAAGTCAGAACGAGTCTCTTAGAGGAGAGCAGTTTAGTTTCGAAGGTGTTAAAATCGACTAGCACAGCACAACCAACTTTCTTGACATCTGACCTAGCAACGGATACAATACAGTCTTTTCATTTCATATCAGCCGAGAACCTTAGCTCAGGAAGGCGTATGGAAACGCTCTTCCGGAGGTTAGCATCATCTATACTGATGGAAAACAGAAAAGAGTCTTTTAGATGAGAGCAGTTTAGTTTTGGGGTCATTAAAATTGTCTAGCACGATATTGTGAACCAATTTTCATAGCATTTGTCATGGGAATGAATTCAATGTAGTCTTTCAACTACAAGTCAGCCGAGAATATTAGTCAGAGAAGGCGTAACGGAGACACTCTTCTGGAGGTTCGCACCATCTTTTCTGATGGAAGTCAGAACGGATCTCTTAGAGGAGAGCAGTTTTGTTTTGGAGAGGTTAAAATTGTCTAGCACGACACAGTGAAGCTACTTTCATAGTATCTGATCTAACAATGGATTCAATGTAGTCTTCCTTTTTCATGTCAGACGGGAATATTAGCCAGAGAAGGCGCAACTGAGTCACCCTTTTGCAGGTTAGTATCATCTATTCTGATGAAAGTTAGAAAAGGTCTCTTAGATGGGTGCTATTTAATTTTGGAGACGTTAAAATTGTTTAGCACGACAACGTGAACCAACTTTCTTAGCATCTGACCTAGCAATGAATTCAATATAGTCTTTCCAATTAATGTCAGCCGAGAACCTTAAGCTGCGAAGGAGAAACATAGTCACTCTTCTGGGGGTTAGCATCATTTATTCTGATGAAAGTCAGAAAGGGGTCTCTTAGATTCGGGCAGTTTAGTTTTGGAGGAGTTAAAAGTAACAAGTCTGTAGTACCCCCTTACTAGAGGTAAAAAATAATACTACCTAAACGTATTAACTTTGTCTTCTTTTCCCTCCTCTTCTCCATGTGTAGTTCGTGACTTAGGTCACGAACTACTATCCCAGAAATCCCTTCATCTCTCACTTCCTCTCTTTCTATCTCTCTGGCCCATCCCTACTGAACAGCAACTAGTAGCAGTTCAGTTTTTTTTTTAGTTCCTCAACAAATTTCACGCCAGCCACACGTGCTACTCCCGCCAGGGACATTTTAGCCAGACACGAGGGACTCACACAATAATGTTGACGAAGTTAAATAAAGATTGTTATAAAATTTGTATCTCTTAATTATTATCCAAAGCATACTAGGTACAAATATTACAAGCCATTCTTTTAACAATAAGCTGAAGGTCGTTTTTGACATCAGTCGCTAATTTGACCTTGTCGAGTAGATCAAACTGATCAAGATAGAAGTAAATAGCTGTGTCTTCAACATAGGTATCAAGTTCGGAGTTGATCATTGATGAAAATTAAAAACAAAACTGCTTCAAAGATAGCGCTTTGGGGGACACCTGTATTAGGTCGAAAGAATCTGGAAGAGTGGGAGTTTAGGATAACTTTCATTTCACGATTTTAGAAGGAAGACTGGATCTGTTGAAAACTTTGTTCGGAGATACCGTAACTTTTTAATTTGTGAAGAAGACTTGATTGCCAAACCCTGTCAAAATCTTCAGAGATGCTCAAAGCGTCCGAGCGTCACCGTTCTTAGCTAGAACTTGATAGAATCTTTCCGCAGTTATTGTCAATACAACATCAGTTAAACCGGAGAAACAAAAACCGTATTGCTTGTCTGAAAAAAGGCCCTACGGTGTGAGTTGCTGAACTAATTCAGCATTGATTAGGGCCTCTAGTCAGTCAATTAAAGTGCCATACGCTTGGGTGATCATGTCTCTAAAGAGACATGACTGACTGGTCAGAAGATTATCCCGCAGTAGGTTGCCATTGCTTTCTGCGGTAAACTGGTTGCCAGCCAAGGACATAGAACCCAATCTGTCCTGTTATTTAACCCATAACTGGAAGGAAAAAACGGATTAATACCTTTCCCAAGGGTATTTGCGCGTAAGTGAATGCAATGAATTCAACTGGAATTCGAACTCGGCTCCTCGATTTCTCGTTCCGAGCCGATATCCACTGTACCACAACGCACATCCACCAGGAACTCTAGTAGCTTCTCAAAAAAGAAATAGAATGATAAAAGACCAAATGGTAGAAAAGATTAGACTGTACATTTTAGTTCTTAAAACTGGAACAACAGGTGTTATAGTGCCCTATCTACATTGGAATGAACTCTTCCTCCTTCATAAATACTAATCTGCGAGAGTTCCTAAAGGAGGCAGTCAAGACGCAGTTTAACTTGACAGTTCGAATGGACACTTCTATCCGCTGACTAATAACACTCTTATTTTGTATATATGTTCTGTTATTCCAATACACTGGTTCAACCTACCTTATTCTTTCCGTGTCTTTCTTCTTGGCCCTAACAGGCCACAACAAGGTGAGAGTTTCCAACAGGACTGAAAGCATTTACTATACAGTGTAGAGAGAACAGATGCCAGTTCGAAAGCACACACCTCAAGCACACATCTTAAGAACTATTACAGGAATATCATCAGATCTACATGTTTTGTGGGAATCCAGTTTAGAGATAACAGCCGAAACCATAAAAGTGGTGATATGTATATCATTCAATAGAAGCTCAGTTCTAAGTGGCATGTTAGACAGAGATACTCCAAATGAGTCATGAGTAGAGTTTAAGAAGAATTTATTGACGAAACATTCAGCTTTATCAACAGAAGATGTTAACACTTTAAATTGATTAAAGAGGGAAGAATAGAAAAATTATTTTTATAAAGAAAAATAATTTTTTAATGCACTATTACAGCTTGTAATCATGAGAGACAAATTTGTTAGATGCAATACGATGCCTCATTCGCTCAGCAAACGGAGATTTAGCTCCTTCGAGGACACGTTTACATGTTTTACGTGTAGTCACGAATAGGTATCTGTCATGATAGGGACTGTTACTCCGGAATAGCCGGCAATAGTGGTTCCTGTGCGCTATAACAGAAGAGCATGCTGCTGTGAACTGTGGTGATACCGACCGAGCAAAGCGATGGGCCGGATGTTTGCTCTATAACGACCAGAAAGAAAATGACCAAAAGTTGTGTGTGCGCAGGTAGATCCGCGCAGATGTTCCGGTTGAAAAATAAAAATTAATCAAATATTAAATTACGCGAATTTTATTTATCAGCCAATGGGAAGCCCAGAATCAAATACAAGTGTGAAATCCCAAACGAGCTGCTGTGATCCAAAAAGAAGATATAAAAAGCGGATACAGACAGACCCCAGCAGGCAGACTTCGAGAAGAGTGTAATCAATATCCCCTTGACTTAAGTCAAGCGGCTACTATGCTTGCCTCTTTTCTTCTCCCCTGTCTCAAAACTACTTACTGACCTAAGGAGCGACTACATCAAAGACATTCCTCACTTACACGCACCCCACATTCCTAAGCCTTAAATCTCTTTCAGCTTATTATTTGCCATGAACATTTTAACCTCCGTTGGACCTATATTCAAGTATTTCTTTAATTGTAAAAACATTACTTGATATGTGTATATATAAATGATATTTTCTACTCAGATTGCTTTTCTTGATTTTATAATCATTTTATGACTTATAGTGGGCTATCTACCACAAGGCCAAATTCCGTTAACCTGCAACACTATACAACTACCCTTCTCTAGAACGGACTCCACTACAACGGGAAAAGAATAGATAAGCAACCCACTATAGAACCACTGAGAAGATTGAAGTTTTACCTGGTGTTTCCAAGAAGGAATGAATGTATCTGTGCCGGCTTTGACCCAAACTTAAGTGGCGCAATTATCCATAAAAATGGGCTTCTCGAAGAAAGTCACGAAGTGAGTCCGAATCAGCATACTGGTGACGGTAAGAGGTATTATGAATAGGAGGTTCATATTTAATAGATGACTGGGACGAAATATCAATAGAGAGATCCGAGTTTCCAAGAGGACAGTGTTGCTAAGCTCGGCAAGAGCGAGGATAGAAGGTAAGAAATAAATCAAGTAAAGATTTTTTCACACGAATGCGGCTGTCTCTCAAGGCTTTATCCTAGGTTCTGCACTGTTTTTGGTCTTCATCCATGATAATTCTGATGTCATTTGTTCCCAAGTAGTCATCTATGCAGATGACACCACCATTTACGCCCGTCATAATAGTAAACCTGTCAAGGCTGTCAACGTAAGCCTGGCTGCTGCTCTTGAAACAGGGCTCCAATCGTTAGTTAACTGGGGCAGGTAATCTATCTAATCTAATCTAAACTTATTTATAAATGGAACTTTGTCTGTGTGTGTGTGTGTGTGTCCGTCACCTATAGACTCCGAAAACGGCTGAACTAATTTTCTTGAAAATTTACACAGTTGTACTATAAGCGTCTGCGAGTGTTCTTAGCTAGGTTTTGTGTCGAGGTACACCCGATAAATATCGAATATCGGGTTATAGAAGGAGCAGTCCGATTTTAATCAAATTTAATACACTCATAGACAAAGACATAAGAAACGATATTCAGAAGTTTCAAGGTTGCAGTTCTTACAATAGTGCAGAAAATTTGATATCGATACCAGGAAATCAAAATTTGACTTACATCCATTCATTTTTCTTTCAGTCTACGGTTTTGCTTTAACTGTAAACAACTATTGCTTTTTAGTCTTTCGTGCCAACGTCCAAAGAGTCTGAGCTCCAGGACCATGGATTAGTTTTAAGGCTTTCATTACACCCGAGCAACGCCGGGCTATACTGCTAGTGTATAATATATGTACAATATATTGCGTTCCTGAGAAGAGGGGGGTGGTAAAACGAAAAAGAGATAGCAAACAGAGTATTTGTCTATACTTCTGAGGTGAGGTATTATTTATATCATTTATACTGTTCAGATTGTTGTCCTTATCTTTATTACCAAGATTACGACATTTCGGCCGTTATACGTTCCCGCTTTCTTCAACATTAGTGGATATAGGCGGCGGTTAGTGTGAGTGACATGACCCACGGAGTCAATACCAAGCTACAGCATTGCTGAACAAATAACTTATTGAGTTGAGTTAAAGGGAGATAACTACATGTCATCGGAACAATAAATTCTATGGGCAATTGTTATATTCTTTATCGGCCTTATTCAATGAAAGATGGTTAAGAGAAAGGTCGCTGCCTAAATATACATTAATTACACCTGTTCCATTGACAAGGAAGGAGTGCTGACACTGTTGATTATTTAAGCCTAATTTGTTTAAATCATTTACTAAATAGTGTGTGCATCGCGAAGCAATAATTGTAAGTAATTTTTATTACTAAAATAAGTAATCATTTTATCAAATCAAAACGAATTTAATTTGCGTTGCATGGGAGAATACTCTTGTAATTTTTCTTTGCAGTTATCGCTCTTACAAGCTCCTGCTTTGGATTTATAAATCCGGTTTGGTCTTCCGTTTTTGTTTTTTTAAATTCAAAAGTAGGTACCTCTGCTCATGTTCGATACATACGTTTTAAAGTGGATGTAATACAAGAAAATAAATTCATGAAGCTTTTGTTTTAGCTTCAACTGAAAGCTAAATGGTTAAATTTATTATTTCCAGTAAGCAAAATAGTCTGATGTATTTTAAATAGAAATTATTTTGATTGGAATGTGCTGTTATTATATCGACCATTTTAAAAATTTTGACAGGTTTGTAAATAATTGTTAATTCTCGGTTTTAAAAATCTTGCCAAAAATAAAATGTACATCTGTGACACATTGTAGAAAATTAGCAAATTTCAAGTACATAATTCCACTAAATCGCTGAAAAAACAGCATAGTATGAAGAAAAAAGATCTCAAATTGAATAAAAACGAGCTTTTCCCATCAAAATGTTTATGTTATTATTAAGGGGAAAGATCAAAATATTTTTCATTATCATTCACAATTTTTTAATCCTTTCTAACGCGTTCAAAATTTTAGTAAAAATCTTGTCTTTCATTTCGTTAGCGGGGAGCCAAATCCTTAACAGAGTTTACAATATTACATAACTCACTTTCATCCGGTGACAAACACATTAATTTAGAAATTCTTGCAAAAATCAAATAATAGGCAGATTTTAATTAAACTTTCAGGATTTATTTACAAATGAATGATATTATTTTTAAAATTATTATTTTAAAAAAATCTTGGGAAAATATTTTTTTTTTTTTTTTTTACATCTGTTACCCCACTTCACGTAAATTCATGAAATTTCAAAAAAATTAATTTCTGTAGTTAAAAATGGTTTTATTATTTAAATGCAGGACTCTTTGGGGAATGTAAATCAAGTATTATTTTTTAAGACCATTTAGCTTCTTTTACCGAAAATCTGCTCCAAATAGTAAAATAAAAAATGCAATAAAACTATGACATTAATTATATAAGCTTTTAATTACTTTAATAAATAATATATATATCAGACATTACAGTTTGAAGAAAAACAATTTTTTCGATTAATAATGAAATTTTAAAAGAATTGTTTTCACTTTTGTTTTTTTTAATTATAATAGTTTATAAAGTATCAAAACTATTTTAAAAATATTTTCAAGATTTGTAGACATTAGGCTGGCAAATTATATAGTGAAGACTAAATTTACTAATCGAAAATTGAAAAGTTTAGTACAAATCATTTAGCCATCATATCTTTTAAATAATTTTCAATTTTTTGTGTGTATTTGAAATTTTCTTTGTAGAGTAATTTTTATGTGTACATTAAAAAGTTCATGTCTTTCAGGGTTTCTTCCTCTTACCGGAAAAAAATTGTGCATTTATGTCACTTGTGATTGCCATACACTTATCTCGCATCTGTCAACACATGTCAACTCTGTCTTTAAAAATAATTTTATTCTAAATTTCATGCGATAAATAATTAATACTTGTGTAAATCACATAAATTTAACATTATGTTTGCTAATTTTCCAAAAAATAACGTCTCATAGATGTATATTTTATTTTTGCAAGAATTTTAAAATCGAAAATTAACTTTTGTTTACAAAACTGTCGATCTCTCAAAAATTACCGAAAAATTGAAAAAATAAAAAAAGCATCTTAAAAATGTATTTTCCAATCAATATAATTTCTGTTTGAAATACACCAGAGTATTTTGTTTACTGGAAATAGTAAATTTAATCATTTAGCTTTTAAATTCTAAAATAAAAGTTTCAAGAAAACTTTTTTATTTAAAAAAAAATCATTTTCAAACTTAGATATCTAAAATGATTGGAGATACCTACATCCATGTATAACATAACAGATGCATCACTCACCCGGTTCACACTCCACCCACATCTATTGAACAGGTGAAGAGGCCCATCCCTTGTTCCCTGTTTAGGATGTGGTTTCCGGCTTTCTCTTTTCCATTTTTTTTACCCTTACGTAGCCCCCTGCGCATCAGTGGCGTTATCGCCTTGCTTGGGGTGATATGATAAAAAAAAAAATTAAGTGCTATACGTGATACATGCTTAGACGATCATGTCTCGAAAGAGACATGACTGACTGAAAATTTTCTCGCAGCAGTAGGTTGCCATTACTTTCTGCGGTAGACTGCTTGCCAACCAAGGCTACAGAATCCTATCTGTTCTGCTATTTAACCCATGGCTGGAGGGAGAAACAATGGATTCATACATTTCCCAAGAGTATTAGCGCGTAAGTAAATGCAATGAAACTGACTGGAATTCGAACTCGGCTCTCCGATTTCTCATATTTTTCCGATATTCACTGCACCACATTACACAACACACAGATATATATGCGATGGTCATTCAATAAATAAGGTGAATTTTTCGGTATAAGGACTTCTAATACAGATAGAAGCTTACTTTTTTAAAAAAAAGTTTTTCCTTTACTTATTTTTCAAAGGAATTTAATTTATTTTGCAGATTGAAAAAACAAACAAACAAAACTTTGTGAGTTTTGGAGATTAACAAAGATGGCCGACCAAGAAGTATGCTCCAGGATTGAATAAAGGTTAGTTATAAAGTTTTTGGTTGCTGAAGGGTGCAAACCAGTTGAAATTCATAGGAGAATGTCAACTGTGTATGGTGCCACATGTTTCAGCCAAAAAATGTCTACAAGTAGGCTAAATTGTTTAAAGAAGTTTAAAAGTGACGATGAAGTCAAAAGAGCTATGAGCGATTGGCTGAGACATCAGTCCAAATATTTTTACGCTGAGGAAATACGGAAGCTTATGCACAGATGGGAAAAGTGTGTGACACTGCTGGGAGACTAAGTTGAAAAATGAAAAAAAGTAATCTTCTACCTGAAGTTCTTATATCGAAAAATTCACCTTATTTAGTGAATGACCCTCGTAGATGTCCTTATACCGAAAAATTCACCTTATTTAGTGAATGACCCTCGTAGATGTCCTTATACCGAAACATTCACCTTATTTATTGAATGACCCTCGTAGATGTCCTTATACCGAATAATTCACCTTATTTAGTGAATGACCCTCGTAGATGTCCTTATATCGAAAAATTCACCTTATTTAGTGAATGACCCTCGGAGATGTCCTTATATCGAAAAATTCACCTTATTTAGTGAATGACCCTCGTAGATGTCCTTATACCGAAAAATTCACCTTATTTAGTGAATGACCCTCGTAGATGTCCTTATAACGAAAAATTCACCTTATTTAGTGAATGACCCTCGTAGATGTCCTTATACCGAAAAATTCAACTTATTTAGTGAATGACCCTCGTAGATGTCCTTATATCGAAAAATTCACCTTATTTAGTGAATGACCCTCGGAGATGTCCTTATATCGAAAAATTCACCTTATTTAGTGAATGACCCTCGTAGATGTCCTTATATCCGAAAAATTCACCTTATTTAGTGAATGACCCTCGTAAGATGTCCTTATATCGAAAAATTCACCTTATTTAGTGAATGACCCTCGTAGATGTCCTTATATCGAAAAATTCACCTTATTTAGTGAATGACCCTCGGAGATGTCCTTATATCGAAAAATTCACCTTATTTAGTGAATGACCCACCTAGATGTCCTTATACCGAAACATTCACCTTATTTATTGAATGACCCTCGTAGATGTCCTTATACCGAAAAATTCACCTTATTTAGTGAATGACCCTCGTAGATGTCCTTATATCGAAAAATTCACCTTATTTAGTGAATGATCCTCGTAGATGTCCTTATATCGAAAAATTCACCTTATTTAGTGAATGACCCTCGTAGATGTCCTTATATCGAAAAATTCACCTTATTTAGTGAATGACCCTCGGAGATGTCCTTATACCGAAAAATTCACCTTATTTAGTGAATGACCCTCGTAGATGTCCTTATATCGAAAAATTCACCTTATTTAGTGAATGACCCACCTAGATGTCCTTATACCGAAACATTCACCTTATTTATTGAATGACCCTCGTAGATGTCCTTATACCGAAAAATTCACCTTATTTAGTGAATGACCCTCGTAGATGTCCTTATATCGAAAAATTCACCTTATTTAGTGAATGACCCTCGGAGATGTCCTTATATCGAAAAATTCACCTTATTTAGTGAATGACCCTCGTAGATGTCCTTATACCGAAAAATTCACCTTATTTAGTGAATGACCCTCGTAGATGTCCTTATACCGAAAAATTCACCTTATTTAGTGAATGACCCTCGTAGATGTCCTTATACCGAAAAATTCACCTTATTTAGTGAATGTCCCTCGTAGATGTCCTTATACCGAAAAATTCACCTTATTTAGTGAATGACCCTCGTAGATGTCCTTATACCGAAAAATTCACCTTATTTAGTGAATGACCCTCGGAGATGTCATTATATCGAAAAATTCACCTTATTTAGTGAATGACCCACCTAGATGTCCTTATACCGAAATATTCACCCGTTTATTGAATGACCCTCGTAGATGCTTTAACGGAAAATTCACTCCATGTAGTGAATGACCCCGTAGATGTCCTTATATCGAAAAATTCACCTTATTTAGTGAATGATCCTCGTAGATGTCCTTTATATCGAAAATTCACCTTATTTAGTGAATGACCTCGTAGATGTCCTTATATCGAAAAATTCAATTCCTATTTGTAAATGACCTCGTAGATGTCCTCATATCGAAACATTCACTTTATTTAGTGAATGACCTCTCGGAGATGTCCTTTATATCGAAAAATTCACCTTATTTAGTAGCTATCCTCGGAGATGTCCTTATATCGAAAAATTCACCTTATTTAGTGAATGAACCTTGATAGTCCTTATACCGAAAAAAATTCCACTTTATTTAGTGAATGACCCTCGTAGATAACCTTATATCGAAAAATTCAATTCTCTTATTTAGTGAATGACCCTCGGAGATGTCCTTATATCGAAAAATTCAATCTTTATTTAGTGAATGACGCTCGTAGATGTCCTTATATCGAAAAATTCACCTTATTTAGTGAATGACCCTCGAGATGTCCTTATATCGAAAAATTCACCTTATTTAGTGAATGACCCTCGTAGATGTCCTTATACCGAAAAATTCACCTTATTTAGTGAATGACCTCGTAGATGTCCTTATACCCCGAAAAATTCACCTTATTTAGTGAATGACCTCGTAGATGTCCTTATACCGAAAATTCACCTTATTTAGTGAATGACCTCGTAGATGTCCTTATATCGAAAAATTCACCTTATTTAGTGAATGACCCTCGGAGATGTCCTTATATCGAAAATTTTACCTTATTTAGGAATATCCTCGTAGATGTCCTTATATCGAAAAACGAATTTTATTTAGTGAATGACCCTCGGAGATGTCCTTATATCGAAAAATTCACCTTATTTAGTGAATGACCTCGTAGATGTTCCCTATAACGAAAAATTCACCTTATTTAGTGAATGACCCTGTAGATGTCCTTATACCGAAAAATTCACCTTATTTAGTGAATGACCCTTCTCGTAGATGTCCTTATATCGAAAAATTCACCTTATTTAGTGAATGACCTCGGAGATGTCCTTATATCGAAAAATTCACCTTATTTAGTGAATGACCCTCGGAGATGTCCTTATATCGAAAAATTCACCTTATTTAGTGAATGACCCACCTAGATGTCCTTATACCGAAACATTCAATTAGATATTTATTGGAATGACCCTCGTAGATGTCCTTATATCGAAAAATTCACCTTATTTAGTGAATGACCTCGCAGATGTCCTTATATCGAAAATCGTAAATTTTATTTAGTGAATGACCCTCGGAGATGTCCTCATATCGAAAAATTCACCTTATTTAGTGAATGACCCACCTAGATGTCCTTATACCGAAACATTCACCTTATTTATTGAATGACCCTCGTAGATGTCCTTATATCGAAAAATTCACCTTATTTAGTGAATGACCCTCGGAGATGTCCTTATATCGAAAAATTCACCTTATTTAGTGAATGACCCTCGTAGATGTCCTTATATCGAAAAATTCACCTTATTTAGTGAATGATTCTCGGAGATGTCCTTATATCGAAAAATTCACCTTATTTAGTGAATGACCCTCGTAGATGTCCTTATACCGAAAAATTCACCTTATTTAGTGAATGACCCTCGTAGATGTCCTTATACCGAAAAATTCACCTTATTTAGTGAATGACCCTCGTAGATGTCCTTATACCGAAAAATTCACCTTATTTAGTGAATGACCCTCGTAGATGTCCTTATACCGAAAAATTCACCTTATTTAGTGAATGACCCTCGTAGATGTCCTTATATCGAAAAATTCACCTTATTTAGTGAATGACCCTCGTAGATGTCCTTATATCGAAAAATTCACCTTATTTAGTGAATGACCCTCGTAGATGTCCTTATACCGAAAAATTCACCTTATTTAGTGAATGACCCTCGTAGATGTCCTTATATCGAAAAATTCACCTTATTTATTGAATGACCCTCGTAGATGTCCTTATACCGAAAAATTCACCTTATTTAGTGAATGACCCTCGTAGATGTCCTTATATCGAAAAATTCACCTTATTTAGTGAATGACCCTCGGAGATGTCCTTATATCGAAAAATTCACCTTATTTAGTGAATGACCCTCGTAGATGTCCTTATATCGAAAAATTCACCTCATTTAGTGAATGACCCTCGTAGATGTCCTTATACCGAAAAATTCACCTTATTTAGTGAATGACCCTCGTAGATGTCCTTATATCGAAAAATTCACCTTATTTAGTGAATGACCCTCGTAGATGTCCTCATATCGAAACATTCACCTTATTTAGTGAATGACCCTCGGAGATGTCCTTATATCGAAAAATTCACCTTATTTAGTGAATGACCCACCTAGATGTCCTTATACCGAAACATTCACCTTATTTATTGAATGACCCTCGTAGATGTCCTTATACCGAAAAATTCACCTTATTTAGTGAATGACCCTCGTAGATGTCCTTATATCGAAAAATTCACCTTATTTAGTGAATGACCCTCGTAGATGTCCTTATATCGAAAAATTCACCTTATTTAGTGAATGACCCTCGTAGATGTCCTTATACCGAAAAATTCACCTTATTTAGTGAATGACCCTCGTAGATGTCCTTATACCGAAAAATTCACCTTATTTAGTGAATGACCCTCGTAGATGTCCTTATATCGAAAAATTCACCTTATTTAGTGAATGATTCTCGGAGATGTCCTTATATCGAAAAATTCACCTTATTTAGTGAATGACCCTCGTAGATGTCCTTATACCGAAAAATTCACCTTATTTAGTGAATGACCCTCGTAGATGTCCTTATACCGAAAAATTCACCTTATTTAGTGAATGACCCTCGTAGATGTCCTTATACCGAAAAATTCACCTTATTTAGTGAATGACCCTCGTAGATGTCCTTATACCGAAAAATTCACCTTATTTAGTGAATGACCCTCGTAGATGTCCTTATATCGAAAAATTCACCTTATTTAGTGAATGACCCTCGTAGATGTCCTTATATCGAAAAATTCACCTTATTTAGTGAATGACCCTCGTAGATGTCCTTATACCGAAAAATTCACCTTATTTAGTGAATGACCCTCGTAGATGTCCTTATATCGAAAAATTCACCTTATTTAGTGAATGACCCTCGTAGATGTCCTTATATCGAAAAATTCACCTTATTTAGTGAATGACCCTCGGAGATGTCCTTATATCGAAAAATTCACCTTATTTAGTGAATGACCCACCTAGATGTCCTCATACCGAAACATTCACCTTATTTATTGAATGACCCTCGTAGATGTCCTTATACCGAAAAATTCACCTTATTTAGTGAATGACCCTCGTAGATGTCCTTATATCGAAAAATTCACCTTATTTAGTGAATGACCCTCGGAGATGTCCTTATATCGAAAAATTCACCTTATTTAGTGAATGACCCTCGTAGATGTCCTTATATCGAAAAATTCACCTCATTTAGTGAATGACCCTCGTAGATGTCCTTATACCGAAAAATTCACCTTATTTAGTGAATGACCCTCGTAGATGTCCTTATATCGAAAAATTCACCTTATTTAGTGAATGACCCTCGTAGATGTCCTCATATCGAAACATTCACCTTATTTAGTGAATGACCCTCGGAGATGTCCTTATATCGAAAAATTCACCTTATTTAGTGAATGACCCACCTAGATGTCCTTATACCGAAACATTCACCTTATTTATTGAATGACCCTCGTAGATGTCCTTATACCGAAAAATTCACCTTATTTAGTGAATGACCCTCGTAGATGTCCTTATATCGAAAAATTCACCTTATTTAGTGAATGACCCTCGTAGATGTCCTTATATCGAAAAATTCACCTTATTTAGTGAATGACCCTCGTAGATGTCCTTATACCGAAAAATTCACCTTATTTAGTGAATGACCCTCGTAGATGTCCTTATATCGAAAAATTCACCTTATTTAGTGAATGACCCTCGTAGATGTCCTTATACCGAAAAATTCACCTTATTTATTGAATGACCCTCGTAGATGTCCTTATACCGAAAAATTCACCTTATTTATTGAATGACCCTCGTAGATGTCCTTATATCGAAAAATTCAACTTATTTAGTGAATGACCCTCGTAGATGTCCTTATACCGAAAAATTCACCTTATTTAGTGAATGATCCTCGTAGATTATTTAAGCACTTGCAAAGTCACGCGCTGTAAGTGATGGACAAAGAATCAACGCTTTTTTAAGTATCGATTAAGTTTCAAAAGAATTGTAACTGGTAACTTTCTCTAGAGATGAAATGAGAGGAAGTTTCCTGAATGCATCAAGATGCTCCCAAATGTGCTTGTAGATTTTAGTAAATTATTATAATTTTATTATTTCTTCTAGAATTATGTGACACTATTCAGTGCTAAAAGGTTAAAAAATGGATAGAAATACATACCGATAACATGAATAAAGATTTTTCTGTTTTTATTAGAAAAAGTAAAACCTCTTGTAGCGGATAAGAAATTAATTAAAATCAACCATCTTCTTCACTTTTACAAAAATTCACAAAGACGTGTGAAATCCTGATTTTCCCAAATAAAAAAAAGTTTGACCATCTGCTTAAAAAAAAATTGAAACCAGATTTCGCAAGTCGATATTAAAATGATTTTTGACCAATGGGAGCGACTTGTAAGACTTGAAAGGACTTGGCGATCCAGTGCGAAATTCAAAAAGACATATAAATATCTTCGCAGCGTCAGAGATTCAGAGAGACGGGAGCAGGGATTGAGAGACACACATCTAAAATGTAACTTCAAACTTCAAGCAACCCGGGCATTGTCCTCTTTCTTTTTGATACCTTAACTTTCTCAATACACAGTAACTCCTACAACTCATGTTATTCTTCCCTTTTAATAAATTACTAATTTTAACATACAAAATGTATATTTTATTATTCCACTCTTCTACACTATTCCACACATTCCTTCCTGCCGACAACCAACCTTCTGATGATAATTCTGCATACATCCTGTAATCTGTAGGGAGTTCGGTTATGTCTGACACAAGGCAGAATCAAATAAACATTAACCAGCTTCCTACGCTACACTCTAAATCCTAAAGAGATTTCCTACGGAGAGGCAAAATGCGAAAGAGGCCATGTGGTGAATTTGGACAGCTGATTAATGACCCTGCCTTTTGATACAAGTTCATGATCAGCTGCGCAGATAACGGACGAGGTTGCACTATAAACAAGGCCAGAAATAAAGAGTTCTTTGTGAATTAAGAAATTAATAACCCTGATAAGAAATCGAGGAAATCATTTAGCAAATCTCTAAGTAGGAATGAATCGTAGGGAAATGGTTAATGTTTCTTTTGTTCGGCCTTGTGTCTTACTTAACCGAACTCCCTACACTACACTCTAAATCCTAAAGAGATTTCCTACGGAGAGGCAAAATGCGAAAGAGGCCATGTGGTGAATTTGGACAGCTGATTAATGACCCTGCCTTTTGATACAAGTTAATGATCAGCTGCGCAGATAACGGACGAGGTTGCACTATAAACAAGACCAGAAATAAAGAGTTCTTTTTGAATTAAGAAATTAATAACCCTGATAAGAAATCGAGGAAATCATTTAGCAAATCTCTAAGTAGGAGTGAATCGTAGGGAAATGGTTAATGTTTCTTTTGTTCGGCCTTGTGTCTTACTTAACCGAACTCCCTACAGCTTACAGGATTTTATGCAGAGTTATCTTCATCAGAAAGTTTTAATCGTTATCAGAAGGTTGTTTGTCGGTTGGAATGTGTGGATTAGTGTAGAAGAGTGGAATAATAAAATATACATTTTAAATGTTTAAATAGAAATTTATTAAAAGAAAGAATAACAAGAGTTGTAGAAATTAATGTTCACTGATAAAGTTAAGGTATCAAGAGTTCGTACAAAATGTTCTAGTAGTAATTGCTGAAATAGATAGAGAGAGAGAAAAAGAGAACGAGGTGCAAGTTGACCTTATCTCCGGGTCGATTTGAAGTTGCCATTACCTTTTAGATGTGTGTCAGCAAACCGCCTCCTCTGACTGACTGCCGTGACCGGGTAGAGACCATCCTTAGATATTGACCAAGTCACGTGGGGTGGCTCCGGTAAGGAATTTTTTCTTTAGCTGTGGAAAAACCGTTTCTATGACTTATTTTGAATTTTGCGATTTGATGACCAATCAGGATTCAGAGTTCCACTACAGGAATCAGAATTTTCCTTGCGTAGAAGAAATTTGAAATAATAAAAGATTTAATGAGTGATCGCAAGTGAGTTTGCCATACTAATCAGTCGAAGGAAGACAAGTAATGGGCAGAGGTGGAAAACTAGGGAATAGTGTTGGCAGACGACAAGAAATCTTTATTAAAATTAGAGGAACCATCGATTTCCCCAGACCGGTCATTCCCAACACTGTGTTTTGGGTAGAAATCCATATAAACGAGAGCCCGAAGTAGCCAGAAGCAGTTCGGCCGAAGCACCAGAGAATTACGGTAGAGAAGAGAGACCACGCCGCCTGATATCCTAAGAACTCTGACTCAAACTCTGAGCCAAACTTAACAGAACCAGCCGAAGTGTTATATTTCAACGTAAGACGTGAGTTGGGATGATAGTTGTCTGAACCTGAACGATTTATTTGTAGCGGTTCCTGGAGGTTATTTGGATTTCACCCATCTTATGATCAAATCAAATCACAACGTGGGATAAGAAAGGATCTATACCGAAGTGATCGATCCAGAGGCACGAGTTTGGGCAATTTGAAGACCGACGGAGGGGGATGTCACAAATATACTTTCGTTTTGGTTACTAACATTACTATTCTTTTTTTTAAACATTCAACGTGACCTTCGCTCGAGCTACTCACCTACCTACCGACCAGTGATTTCCCATCACGCATTGCATTTTCATCCTCAATCTCGACGGTGTTTACCGAAAGCTTGGAAAGGGCGCGATGCATGCTCACAAGGTAACACATTGAAAGAAGAACGCCATGCTGAGAAATAAGAACCCTGTGTCCCATATTATATGTATGTTATTTATTCAATCTTTTGCCTGCCTTCGTCGCAAGGTTGTTGTAGCCTGTTTGGACCAGGAAGAAAGACACGGAAACAAGAAGGTAGGTTCAACAAGTGTATTAGAATAATAGAACTTATATACAAAGTAGAGTGTTAGTAGTCAGCAAATAGAAATGTACGTCCGAACTCTATAGTTACGTTGCGTCTCGACTGTCTCACGACTGCCTCGCGACTGCCTCATCGGAAGTCACGCAGGTTATTATTTACTGACGGAGGAAGAGTCCATTCACTGTAGATAAGGCACATAACCTTTAGTAAATTATTACAGAAGGATAAGTTTCTTTTATAATTATAGTACGATTTTTGTTATCATTCTCCACCCCCCACTCACAAAAAATATGTGGAAGCTTAATCTGTAGTGAACAATGTTGCAATTTATAACGGATAGGATTGATATTAGTCACCGATTTGTAGTGTGAGGAGTTGCAACTTGCTGCTGATAAGGATGATCACTTCCAGAAAAATGAATTTAACATTTTTAAAAGAAATCCGTTTCAACACATGGAGGATTTTTAAAAAATACATATTTATATAAAGAATAACATCATTCAGGAAGAGAGAAAATATACTTTTGTGTACACAGACAGCTGAAAAAGCAAGGTAAACATTAAAAGGCTTTACTGTTGGACAGCATATTTGATGTGCCATGTGACAGGCTGAAATTAATAAAACGGCCTGCTAGGGGAAGAAATGTTCTCGGTAGAGATAAGTCTCGTTGTTTTCGCTACTACATTCCAGAACAATCGCTTTGGAATGCCAGGTGCTGTAAGCGTTTAGTGACGGATGTGCGTTAAGGTGCAGTGGATATCGGCTCGAAAAGAGAAATCGGTGATCAGGGTATTCAACTGGAATTCGAGACGAGTTCGAATTCCAGTTGAATACCCTGCATTCACTTAAGCTCTGGTACCCTTGGGAAAGATATTAATCCGTCCCTTTCCTCCAGTTATGGGTTAAATAATAAGGGTAGGACTTGGGGACCCTGTCCTTAAAAACAAATCCCAATGAATCTTGATACTCGAAAAAGAAAAAAGTATTACTAGACACAAAACTTATCTAAAAACAACAATAAATTGAAAAAAAATTGGTATTACCAGCAATAAAAAATTTAGTTGGCATTAAATAACCCACTGTTATGTTGCCAAGTATAAATGAATAACTCAACAACAGAATCAAAATATAAGTTGTATTCCGCGGAAAGACGGTTAGTATGTACAGAAGTGATTAGTAATATTTACAATAGAAAGATACAAGAGTCCAATCCGTCGTAAGACGTGTGTATACGCGATTACTTCCGGTACGCCACCGGAAGTGTGACTAACTCTTCACTGACTCGCACTGACTCTTCAGTAACTCATTAGAGACTCTCAAGTGACTCTCTACGACTCTCTACGACTCTTCCCGACTCCCCGAATCCACCATTGCTATATATAGCAATGGGAACAGTCCATTTGTAGTCAAATAGGAGCGGCGCCCTAACACCCACCGAGGTTGATATACCATAAAAACAAAACAGCCAACCAACATTCCAGAATAACAAAAAAAAAAAAAAAAAAAAAAGATAGAGGAAAAGTATTCATGTTCATTTATTTCATAGTCCTGAATAAAATGACATCAACCAACTGATATGGGCAGACAATCCATACCCACAAGTCTACAACATTTTTGGTTTAACAATTTCACCCCAAGCAAGGCGATAATACCGTGGATGTGCGTTGGGGTGCAGTGCACATCGGCTCGGAATGAGAAATCAGAGAGACGAGTTCGAATTCCAGTCGACGTCATTTCATTGGGAAATCCATCTCTTCTTCATCCAGCTATGGGTTGAATGGCAGGACAGATTGGGCTCTATATCTTTGGTTGTTTCCAGTTTAAGATTTGGTTTCCAGTTCCCTCCGAATTCTGCTTCAACTCTATACTTTTAAAATCTCTGACTGATCCCCGAAACTTTGTTATTTATGTTTACTTCTCCTCAACAGGAATAAATAGGTTTCCCCGGTCTTTTGAACAGGAGTAGAGGTTCATTCCTTATTTCCTCTTTAGAATTGGTTTCCAGTTCCTTCTGAAGTTTCTTTCAACTCTATACTTCTAACGTCTCCGACTGAGCTCTGAAATTTTATTTGATATTTATAAATTTATTTTTTTTTCTTTTCAGTAGGAATAGATAGGCTTACCTATTGTCCGGTTCACACTCCTTCCGGTCTTTTGAACGGTAGGAAAAATTTATCCTTTGTTTTATATAACCGAATGCAGCCGACAATTCCACTCCAGTAGCTTCTTTTCTCTCATTTCCCGCCTGTAGAATTCTCTTCCATATTCTTGCTTTCCTGACGGCTACAACCTCCAGGAAGTTAAATGCAATGTCAACACCCATCTCTTATCCACTTGACTCCAGTTCTTTCTACATCACCCTGTATATCTTTTCCTTTCTCTCTATCTTTACAACTGTTATCACACCTGTATTCCTATCCTTCTCTTGCTCCCTTCTCTGACACCCCTGTAACTGGTTGGTCTTTCCCTTTACTCTCCTCCGATCTGATCTTTTTCTCTTATGTAGCCCCCTGCGCATCAGTGGCGTTACCGCCTTGCTTGGGGTGAAACGATTATATATATATTTTTTTTGTGTAGTGATACTATGAATTTAAAAACATTGTAACAACCATAACAGTATATATATATATATATATATATATTTATATATATATATACGAATGGTAGATTTATAAAAGTGCAAAATGGATTATGACGAGATCCTCGAGATGAATAGCAGGAGCACTCGACCAGATATGGCAACAGTATTCAATGTACAGACGAATGGTAGATTTATAAATGTGCAAGATTGCCTATGACGAAAAAAAATTTATTGTTGGTAATTTTATATATATAGAATGCAGAAAGAAGAAAAAAATTTTTACAACGTCCAAAACATTAATTTAAAACAGTGCTCGATATTTTATATATAGAGCTGTGAATATTTATTATGAATTATATTTTAGAACATGTACAGAATTTTTTTTTAATATATCCACTACAAATAGTACATTTGTTTCGACATTGAAACTACAAGGTCTCATCAGGCAGTGTAGACAGGAATGGAAAGCATCTTTTCTTATATTTAAGAAAAAATGCTTTCCATTCCTGTCAGAAGATTATCCACACACACACAGAGAGAGAGAGAGAGAGAGAGAGAGAGAGAGAGAGAGAGAGAGAAGGTGAATGATATTTAGAGAGGTGGATGGGATTTACGGATATAGAAGATGGCAATTGGCGTTGCATTTAAATTTTTTAAGATTGTAGCAATCAGTGGAGAAAAAAGATTGTGTACAAAGGGTATTGAAGAAAGGATAAAAGATGAATGGGATTCAAGAAGATAGAAGATGGCAATTGACTTTAAATTTTTGGAGATTATAGCTATTAGGGTAGCAATCCACAGACTGGAAGTACAAGAAAAGAAACAGATAGAGTAGAAGTGATTGTTGCATTTGATTATTTTGATGGTAAAAGAGTGAGACCTTGATGCCAATCTAAAATCACGAGTAAATTCATATGGTCGGGTCATTAGGGAAAAAAGCATGTTAGAGAAGAGGCTGCGAAAATATTTATAGAAAAGACAAAAGAAACACATGTCATGTCGATGATAAGTAACTAAAGGCGGGCTGCCAAATCAGGATTGATTACATTGCAGGTCTTTATTTGGTTCTTGTCGAGAACCTCGAGATGAATAGCAGAAGCACCTGACCAGATATGGTAACAGTATTCAGTGCACAGACGAATGGTAGATTTATAAATGTGCAAGATGGATTATGACGAGAACCTCGAGATGACTAGCAGGAGCAGCTGACCAGCTATGGCAACAGTATTCAATGCACAGACGAATGGTAGATTTATAAATGTACAAGATTGACTCTGACGAAAAAAAAAATATTGCTGGTAATTTTATTATCACTAGGTAATTTTCTATATAAAAATGAATTGCTAGTATTTTTAATATAGAAATGTGATTCTGTACTTTCGTAGTTTTGTTTTGTTTTGTTTTGGGGTTCACTATTTACTCATAGCGGGGATCCTAACAGGTGCTACCACCTTGGATAAAGGTAGACCTGGGAACCACACCTGTTAAGAGGTCGTTTATGAAAGATTTGGTCACCATGCATAATCTCCATACGAGAATCTTAATCTGATGAAGCTACTTAAAGACATGACTCGAGATCTTTGATTAATGATCAAATGAGATAGAAGATGGCAATTGATGTTGCATTTAAAACTTTTGGAAATTGTTGCTATCAGAGAAGCAAGTAAACGGGAAGAGGGCCCTACAGACGGAAAATGCGAAAAAAGAAACTGTTAGAATAGAAGAGACGTTACATTTAACTATTTCAATGGTAAAAAGGTAAGACCTTGATGTCAATCTACTAACACGAGTAAATTCATATGGTCGGGTTACCAGGTAAAGAAGCTTGTTAGAAAAGAGGCCGTGAAAATATTGGAAGCAACTTTAAATAATAGGGTCATTCAATAAATAAGGTGAATTTTTCGGTATAAGAAATTGTAATATAGATAGAAGATTACTTTTTATATTTTTATTTTTCAATATAGTCTCCCAGCAGTGTCACACACTTTTCCTATCTGTGCACAAGCTTCCGTATTCCCTCAGCGTAAAAATCTTTGGACTGATGTCTCAGCCAATCGCTCACAGCACTTTTGACTTCATCGTCACTTTTAAACTTCTTTAAACAGTTTAGCCCATTTGTAGACATTTTTTGGTTGAAACATGTGGAACCATACACAGTTGACATTCTCCTATGAATTTCAACTGGTTTGCACCCTTCAGCAACCAAAAACTTGATAAATGACCTTTGTTCCATCCTGGAGCATGCTTCGTGGTCGGCTATCTTTGTTAATCTCCAAAACTCTCAAAGGTTTTTTTCGATCTGCAAAAAAAATTAAATCCCTTTAAAAAAGAAGTAAAGGAAAAAAAAAAGCTTCTATCTGTATTAGAAGTAGTTATACCGAAAAATTCACCTTATTTATTGAATGACCTAATTTGAAGTGTTAACACCTGCTTATAAAACAGAATGGTCGGGTTACCAGGTAAAGAAGCTTGTTAGAAAAGAGGCCGTGAAAATATTGGAAGAAACTTTAAATAATAGGGTCATTCAATAAATAAGGTGAATTTTTCGGTATAAGAAATTGTAATATAGATAGAAGATTACTTTTTATATTTTTATTTTTCAATATAGTCTCCCAGCAGTGTCACACACTTTTCCTATCTGTGCACAAGCTTCCGTATTCCCTCAGCGTAAAAATCTTTGGACTGATGTCTCAGCCAATCGCTCACAGCACTTTTGACTTCATCGTCACTTTTAAACTTCTTTAAACAGTTTAGCCCATTTGTAGACATTTTTTGGTTGAAACATGTGGAACCATACACAGTTGACATTCTCCTATGAATTTCAACTGGTTTGCACCCTTCAGCAACCAAAAACTTGATAAATGACCTTTGTTCCATCCTGGAGCATGCTTCGTGGTCGGCTATCTTTGTTAATCTCCAAAACTCTCAAAGGTTTTTTTCGATCTGCAAAAAAAATTAAATCCCTTTAAAAAAGAAGTAAAGGAAAAAAAAGTAAGCTTCTATCTGTATTAGAAGTACTTATACCGAAAAATTCACCTTATTTATTGAATGACCTAATTTGAAGTGTTAACATCTGCTTATAAAACAGAATGTGTCTCCAGTAAATTCTTTATAAACTCTACTCTTGACTCTTGGAGTATCCTTGCTTGACTATCCACTTATAACTGAGCCTCTGTTGAGTGATACGCATATCACCCCTTCCGTGGTTTCTGCTATCTTCTCTAATCTGGGTCCCCACAAAGCATGTGGGCCTTATAGTACCCCAATAATTGCCCTTAAGAGTTGTTCTCCCAAACTGGCTCGTGTTTTCTCTAATCTCTTAATAAATATCTCGTTGACTCTTAGTTTTGTGCTTGTTGGAAATCCTCATCACTTGTTCCAGTCTTTAAGGGCTCTGGTAAACCGTTCGACCCTTCCAACTATTGATTTATTATCCTTCTCTTATTCTTCTTTTTGTTAAGTCGTGGTGCAGTGGATATCGGCTCGGAACGAGAAATCGGAGAACCGAGTTCGAATTCCAGTTGAATTCATTGCATTCATATACGAGCAAATACCCTTGGGAAAGGTATGAATCCGTTGTTTCCCCCTCCAGCCATGGGTTAAATAGCAGAACAGATCGGGTTCTGTAGCCTCGGTTGGCAAGCAGTCTACCGCAGAAAGTAATGGCAACCTACTGCGGAAAAATCTTCTGTCCAGTCAGTCATGTCTCGAAAAAGACATGATCGGCCAAGCGCGTATCACTTATGGCTCTTAACTGATTGACTGACTGGAGAACCTAATAAACGCTGAATTTGTTAAGGATCTCACATCGCAAGGTTTTCTTTCCGATAAGCAATATGACTTTAGTTTCTCTAGGTCAACTGTTGATGTTTTAACGATTATTGCTGAAAGAATCTATCAAGTTTTAGGAAGAATGGTGAAGCCCGGGCTGTTACTTTGGACGTTTCGAAAGCATTTGTCATGTTTTAGAATACCAGTCTTCTTCCCAAGCTGAAAGATTATCGTGTCCCCGGACGAATTTTTAACGCTTCTAAAACAAAATATTGAGCATCTGGAAGAGACGACTAAAGTTCCTGGGACATGCAATGAGGAAGGAGGGTTTAGAGAACCTGTTACTATCAGGCCAGATAGAGGGAAAAAGAGACAGAGGAAAGCAGCGGATAACATATTTGAAGGGCCTGAGCAGGTGGATGACAGAACGGGGGCTGTGAGATGTTACAGGAGAAAGTGTGCGAAGAGACACCAGGGATAGGGAGACGTTGAAGGTCAAGATCGCCCACGTCCTGAATGGACAAGGCACAAAGAAGAAGAAGAAGAAGAAGAAGAAGAAGAAGAAGAAGAAGAAGGTTAGAAAAGATGGAACTGTTCCGTTTGTATAAATAAATGAAAATTTATTTATAGAGCAGAATAGCATCCAAGTTGTAGGTATTGAAATTTTTATTAACTATGAAAATGTTTTAAGAGAAAGTGTAGTAGCAAGTTTACAAAAGAATTAATTTGTTTTGGCGAAATTTGATTAGCACATAAAAGGTAAGTCCATGTTTTCGCTGCGTATATCAACAAACTAGAAGTAATGCCTTTTTCCTCTCTTTCTTTTTATGTACGGCGAGTAGGTGAAGAGAAAGGAGAGATAAAGAAAACAGCACGCGAGGAGGTGAGAGAGTGGGAATGTGGTTCACGGGGACACTTGTGTCCGTCCGATCGGCAGTCAACAATTTCTGTTACATTATGCTGTGTTGAGTGCTCTCAGCTTCCTTCTCTTCCTGACTGACCGACCAAAATCCGGGAAATATGTAGCCAACTCGATCACGTAGTCGGCTAAGGGTCAGTGAAAGTTCACTTTGTTAATTTTTGTAAATCGCTCGCTTTTCATTGGTTAATAAATATTTCACACTTGCTCAGGAAACTTTCCTTGCTCTTTTCCTCATAGAGGTAGTCTTTTTTTTCTCTTAGTCAAAAAATTGATTTTCGTACTGGATCGCGAATTTGAAAATAGTGAAGAAAATAAAGTTATTTTTATTTCACATTCACCACAAATTCTACCGGATGTTTTCATTTAAACAGTTGAATAAAAACTGAGAAGATTATATGAAAGAAGGATTATATATATATATATATATATATATATATATATATATATATATATATATATATATATAAGTACTTACTACTCCATCTGCACATCGTTCATTCAGTAATTTGGACACTCTCAGCTACTGGCGTATGTTAAATTGTATATAACATGGCTAAAAGTTCGCTTCTTCCGACCGACATAGCTCAGTGGTAGGATCGCCGACTGATGTTAATTCGGTCGGGTTTCAATCCTGGCTAGAAGTAATCGGATGTTTAACCGCACTGATGAACTGTGATACAGCAAAACAGATTTGTCTGCGGATGACTATATATATATATATATATATATATATATATATATATATATATATATATCAATTTCGAAAGCTGAGTTAAGGAGAGATAACTGATACTAAAATCCTCTGGAAGATGCATGAGTCGTGGAACTAGAACAATAAACCAGAATAAAGTGCTCAGTTCGAAATTACTTGAAGAAGACCGGAGCGTACAACGAATGAAACGTTGTGAATATTGCAACAATAAGAGGATAACAACCCGAACAATGTAAATAGTGTAAATAATTACAATACCTCATCTCGTAAATACAGACAATATTAAAAAAAGCATATTTTGAAAATAAATATTTATTTACTTTATATATAACGATATATAAACCTTTATATATTAAGAATAATTTTAGGGAAAAAAAAACTATGACAAAGTGAAAAAGTTTTCGTGTGACACGCTTCGTTCTCTAGGACTTCATCAGACTAAAGTGATGTTCACGTTTTACCTTCGTGTCAAGCTTGTTCTCACAAACCGCTCCTTTGCAGAACCGACTCCCAAGAGGATGCTTCTCCGATCACTATAATCTAAACCTATTCAAGTCTAGAAGTAACCGTTATCTTCTCGACATATCCCCCATGACTCGCACCTTCCGCTTGTAGAACTCCCTTCCATATACTTGCTTCCCTGACGGCTACAACCTCCAGGAATTTAAATGTAATGTCAATACCCATCTCTTATCCACTTGACTCCTGTTTTTTCTACATCACGCCGTATATCTTGTTCTTTTCCTTTCTATCTACCTTTGCAACTGTCTTCACACCTGTTCCTATCCTCTTCTTGCCCTTTCTCTGACACTCCCTGTAACTGGTTCGTATTTCTCTTCACTCTCCTCCTATCTAAACGTTTACTCTTATGAAGCCCCCTGCGCGTCAGTGGCGGTACCACATTGCTTGGGATGAAACGATTAAAAAAAAAAGCTGTTCCTCTTACTCTGTAACCCACTATCTTGAGTGGCTCTTAGGCTTTGAACAGGGTGAACATTATTATAAAAAAACGTGTCGATATGACTACATATGCGCACGAAAAATATATGTTTTGGGTATATACAGGGTGTATCCAAAATATTTTCACAAACTTTGTGGGTGGAGTCAGTCAGTTAAGTACCATACGTGAAACACGCTTGGGCGATCAGGTCTCGAAAGAGACATGACTGACTGGGCAGAAGATTATCCCGCAGTAGGTTGCCATTGCTTTCTGCGGTAGACTGGTTGCTAGCCAAGGCTATAGAACCCAATCTGTCCTGTTATTTAACCCGTAACTGGAAGGAAGAGACGGATTAATACCTTTCTCAAGGGTATTTGCGTGTAAGTGAATGCAATGAATTCAACTGGAATTCGAACTCGGCTCCCCAATTTCTCGTTCCGAGCCGATATCCACTGTACCACAACGCACATCCGCTGTGGGTGGAGTACTCACACAAAAACAAGAATAAAAGTCCATATAAACATATGTCCGCAACTCTTTTTTTCAGTTATTAAGTTTAAGGAAATATTACGTTAGATGGCGGTTTGTTTTCATATAGACTAGGTTACATTTGTCATTCGTGTACTTTGTGGTTAGCCTGCCTTCAACGTTTAACGTGTGTAGTAGTAAGTTAACTGAGAATTTTTCACCCCATGCAAGGCGGTAACGCCACTGATGCACAGGGGCTAAGAGTAAAAGATTAGATAGGAGGAGAGTAAAGAGAAAGACGAACCAGTTACAGGGGTGTCAGAGAAAGGAGCAAGAGAAGGATGGGAATACAGGTGTGATGACCGTTACAAAGGTATAGAGAAAGGAAAAGATATACAGGGTGATGTAGAAAGAACTAGAGTCAAGTGGTTAAGAGATAGGTATTTACATTGCATTTAAATTCCTGGAGGCTGTAACTCTCAGGAAAGCAAGAACATGGAAGAAAGTTCCACAGGCAGGAAGTGCGAGAAAAGAAGCTAGTGGAGTAGAACTGTCGTCTGCATTTGTTTGATCTAACTGTGAATAGGTGGGACCCAGTTGCCAGTCTGGTTGCACGAGTAAACTCCCGTGGAAGGGGCACCAATGACTTAAGTTCGTCGGAGCAGAAGCCATGAAAATATCTATAGAACAGAGGGAAGCCACATCCCGTCGGTGAGAAAGCGGCTGGAGTCGAGCCACCAAGTCGGTACCTTTCACATTACTGATTCTCCTTTGGAGCCTGTCAAGAACACTGAGATAAACAGCGAGGGCGCCTGACCATATATGACAGCAGCAATCCATGCACGGACAGATGGTCGATTTGTATATTCATATCGTGAGCAAGTAGAGATGATTTTTTACATACGAGTAATGGACGCGAAGCTGCACGGCTGAATCAGAATGCGCTTCCAGAACAAAGCAGCCGAGTCATCCAAACTTTGCTACTGTTTATCGTCGCATTGCTGAGACAGGACCTGTGGCACTACAAATTTTTATGGCTTCTGCTCCTACGAATTTAGTTCACCGATGCTGTTGGGACGCCCGCACCTATTCGGCTACAATGGACTATTCCATTACTATGTAAAGTAATGGTGGCATCTACGTGACGAGAGTGTGCCGAGCAGCCGATCGACAAGTCAGTCGTAGACTTCCGGTGACGACCCGGAAGTACCCATTGCTCATACTACGTCTTACGACGGTTGAAACGATTAACCTTTATTCTTGTATTGGATACTAATAACCTTTGTAAATACTATTTTCACGGAATACAACAATTAACCTATTCCTGTTGTTGAGTTATTTATTCTTCTCACGACATAACAGATGCCCACTCCACAAGAATTTAGTCGAGCAACCAGACTGGCAACAAGGTTCCACCCTTTAACAGTTAAATCAACTAAATGCAACCTCCACTTCTACTCCATCAGCTTCTTTTCTCGCACTTCCCGCCTGTGGAACTCGCTTCCTTATATTTGCTTCCCTGACAGCGACAATTTCCAAGAATTTAAATGCAATGTCAATTCCCATCTCTTGTTCACTTGACTCCAGTCCTTCTTTTGTCCTTTTCCATCACCTCGTGTATCTTGTTGTTTTCCTTTCTCACTTTACCCTCGCAACTGTCTTCACACTGGTATTCCCATCCGCCTCTTGCCCTTTCTTCGATACCCCCAATAACTGGTTCGTCTTTCTCGTCCCTCTCCTCCTGTTTAAACTTTCACACTTCTTTTACGTAGCCCTCTCTGCACCAGTGGTGGTACTACCTTGAGTGGGGTGAAACGATTAAAAAAAAACAACTATGGTTATAAGTATTTTTTGATTGTATCGTGGATTGTATATTTAACAGCGTCTACAGTCAACTTTAAACTTAGTAACTAAGAAACGAAGGATCTGCGGACATATAAATCTACTATCACCCCAGCATTGAATACTGCTGCCATATCTGATCGGGTGCTCCTGCTATCCACTTAGGGGTCCTTGACAAAATCCAACGGAGAATCGGTAATGTAATAGATCCCGACTTGGCAGCTCAGATACAGTCATTTTCTCACCGGCGCAATGTGGCTTCCTTGTATCTCTTCGACAAATACTTTCACGGCTTCTGCTCCGATGAACTTAGCTCACTGGTGACTCCTATATATAAATTTACTCGAGCCACAAGATTAGTAACTAGGTCCCACTCTTCTACTGTGAAGCCAATAAATTGTAAACGCAAATTCTACTCCATCAGCTCCTTTTCTCGCACTTCCCGCCCGTGGAATTCCTTTCCATTTGCTTTCCCGACAGCTACAATCTCCAAGAATTTAAATGTAAAGTCAATTGTCATCTCCTATCTCACTAACCTGCATCCTGTCTCTCATGCTCCCTTCTCTGTCCATTGCACTCTC
>JBBBDQ010000913.1:6780000-6810000 GCA_037127315.1 Ascarosepion bandense
TGTGTGTATATATGCGTGTGCATGTATGTGTGTGTATATGTACGTGTGTATGTGTATATGTGCGTGTGTGTGTATGTGTATTCCAGTTGGGTAGAGCATAAAGAGCTTTGTTAAAGCTTAGATAATGTTTCTTGAAATTTTACACGTAAAAATGAGATTTTTCTATTTGCTAAAAAACACCTGAGCTGATCGGCAGGTAGAATGACAAGTCCTTTCGTTTTGAATTTAGTTAAAAATCTAAGCCAAGGATTTATTTTTGCTTTAATGTTTTGCTAGTTGATGTTCAAAGTTAATAAAATGATTTTCCCCTTATTATTATTTTTTTGTTATTGTTGTCGTTGCTGTTGTTGCTGCTGTTGTGCCATTCTACGATTTTTCTATTTCGATTGTATGTTTACCGTCTATTCCTTGAATTTGTTCACAGGAGAAAGTGCAGACAATTGTCATAGAGCCCGTTGTCCATGGTTTGATGGAAACTGATGTCGAAAATGTTTTCCCCATTTCAACATTCCTAAAGAAAAAAAAAAACAAAAAACAAAAATAACATATATAAAGTTGTCTATTTTGGCAGCGATTACTGTCTAATACCTGTTTCGTTAGAAAATGACTGACAAGAAACCTCTATTAGGTTTGACTGAATTTTCTGGTGCGTGAAGAAAACCTTTCTTTTTTGGACCTAATAGATTTAGAAATTGACCCAAATGAACACTTAATTTTTGGCTAGTCTATTAGACATTCTCAAGGATTTTCGTTGTTCAATTGCAAATGTTGTGTGATTCTAAAAGTTGTTAAAAAGTAGACATATTCTTAATCCCTGAATACAGCGAGTAGATTACATCATCTTTAACGTTGCACACACACACACACACACACACACACACACACACACACACACACACACACACATATATATATATAATGTAGTACACTTGGTATGTAATCCGGGTAAATTCCAAAGGAGGCGAACTCGAGAGAACTCAATGTTAAATTCATTTATTTAACAGAGTAATATTTTACATAACGGAATTTTAATTATTAGACGGATATAAATATACGTTAATTGATATATATATATATATATATATATATATATATATATATATATATATATATATATTACATAACGGATTTTTAATTATTAGTTTGGATTATGCATATTTCACCGGTCTTGTGTTCTTGGCGCAGCTCTTCAGACCGCAAATGGTACAACGATGAATAATCTAAATATCACCCCCACCGAGTTAAAAAATCGAAAATTCCTTCCCATTCGCCTGGTTTGCGGTGGACACCCACATGCCCATATATATATATATATATATATATATATATATATATATATATATATATATATATATAAATGGACTTGTATCTTTGGTTTAATTTTGTTTGTTTAATTCCACTTTGTTAATAACTTAAATGTTCTATATTCACTATATGTTACATGTTCATTCTTTGATAATGGCTTATGTAAGCCGAAAGCTCAGACCCGACAAGAAAAATCAACAATTACTGCGATTTCTTGTCTTTTAACGATAGCACCATCAAGCTTATCAGACTATACGAAAGGATCCTACACAAAATAAATAGACAAAACTTGTCTATATTATTCAACGAAAACTATATATATATATATATATATATATATATATATATATATATATATATATATATATTATTTATTCATAAATTATAACATGGATATGTTACAATATCACCACAAAAGTAGCCATTTTGTTTCGACACCTTTGTGTCTTGTCAAGTGATCACATCACTTGACAAGACACAAAGGTGTCGAAACAAAATGGCTACTTTTGTGGTGATATTGTAACATATCCATGTTATAATTTATGAATAAATAATATTATTAGCTCAACTTTTGTATTGAACACTTTTTAAAAAATAGTGTTTCTTTGGACAAGGAATATTATTTCAAAAATACTTGTATATATATATATATGAAAGTGAAGATTGAAGTCAACACCCAGATTAAAAAATAGTTAAGAGTGCTTCACATTGTCTCCAGACTACTGCTCAGCAGGCATCTAGTTAGATCGGGTCAAGATTTTTTTTATTAAAATCATGCTCGACAAAACTGTACTACTTCCGAGGGGAAACAGATCTCCAGAGCTTCACTTATAGCACAGGAATGATAACCACACTTCAATAACCCTCATTAGCAACAGTTAACCCATGCTTGCATGCATGTGTGTGCATATGTGAAGAAAATGCAAGTTTGCATATCATAGACACCCCCCCCCCCCCATATATATATATATATATATATATATATATATATATATATATGAAAAGAAGTTAAAAAGCTCCTAATAAAATGTCCTTCAAGGAGGTACTGTGCCTTTAGAGAATACTGGGTCTCAAGCTCACACCCGACCTCAAGTGGAACTCTTATATGCGATTCATTGCTAAAGATCAGTATTTGCCTATATCTCAGAGATGAGGTAGTATTTACACTATTACATTATTCGGACTATTGTCCTCATTGTTGTTGCCATTTGTACAACGTTTCGGCTGTTGCACGCTCCGGCCTTCTTCAGATTCTAGGAATTTCGAACCGAACCCTTTATTACACACATGGCCCAGTGGAATACAGACGTTGGCTAGTATCAATGACTTGACACAAGAAGTTGAGAGTTCAGTACCAGGCTACAACAGTGGTGAACAAGTAACTTAGAGGGTTAGATGGAGATAACCCATGACTACCAAAAAGAGGCTTCACGCAAAGAAGGAGAATAATATACCCCAGTGATTGTAATAAATGGTTTAGTTCGAAATTCCAAGCACCTGAAGAAGTCCAGAGAGCACAAAGGCCGAAACGTCGTACAAATGGCAACAAAGATGAGAACGATATTCGAATAATGTAAATGGCTAAAGAGCAAAAAGATCGGATACTTGTACCGTTCCAGTATTTACCTTACTCCTCATACTATCCTCTGACTTTATAAGAGCCAGATCAGGTCGAAAATAGAGCATTGTTGCCATATTTGGGCGAGAGCTGCTCAGCCCTTGCTTCCTAATCTTCAGTTCGAAAACGTCTCCGAGTCCTTATTAGAGAGAAATTATTTTCCACTCTTCACCCACTTGCGCAGCGAGTTTTCACTGCTTTATCAATGATATCGTTGATTCAGCCTATATTGCAATTTGACCCATAGGTGGAAGAAGAAAAAGAGGATTAAAGTCTATTTAGGAGGAGAAGAGTTTAAAAGAAAGAGAAACATAGATTCCGGAATTTGAACACAGTTCGCTGATTCAGTCTACCCTGCCACTTGACCCATATCCGTAAGGAGAACAAATGGATTAACGTCTTTTTATTGGAAGAAGTGTTTGAAACAACGTGCAACATAGATTCCGGAATTTGAACACAGTTCGCTGATTCAGTCTACCCTGCCACTTGACCCATATCCGTAAGGAGAACAAATGGATTAACGTCTTTGAAAGAAAGAGCAACATAGATACCGGAATTCGAACACGGTATGCTGATTCAGTCTTCCTCACCACTTAACCCATAGCCGTAAAGAGAACAAATGAATTAACGTCTTTTTATTAGAACAACTGTTTGAAAGAAAGGGGAACATAAATCCCGGAATTTGAACACAGTTCGCTGATTCAGTCTACCCCGCCAGTTAACCCATATTCGTAAGTAGAAGAAATGGAGTAACGTCTTTTTATTCTTTCGGACAAACTACTTTTATTCCACCAGCTATAAGCTTCACGGTTAGGACCGACAATGTCACTTACATGACAGCAAACCACCTATATGTTCTCTAAATTTCATTCGTGAAAATTAAGTTCCATTCGAACAGATTCTTCCTTCGAACTGTGGAACAGACTCCCAAGAGGACGGTTTTCTGAGCACTACAGTCTTAATATGTTCAAATGTAGAATTAACTGTTATTATCCCCTCCTATCCATATAAACTACCTCCATATTTCGAGTGGCCCACGGGCCTAGTACAGGGGGAAACTTACTTTAAAACCTTGTTCCCTGTTTAGGATGTGGTTTCCGGCTTTCTCTTTTCCAATCTTCCCACTTTGTTTTTTTTTTCAATTGGAGTAGATAGATCTATCTATCGCCCGGTTCATACTCCACCCACGTCTATTGAACAGGTTAAGAGGCTCATCCCTTGTTCCCTGTTTAGGATGTGGTTTCCGGATTTCTTTTTTCCAATCTTCTTACTATTACGTAGCCCCCTGCACATCAGTGGCGTTACCGCCTTGCTCGGGGTGATACGATTAAGAAAAAAAACATAGCAATTGCAGTCTACTCGGTGCAGAAATGAAGAGTTACTTACTTTTGTCGCAAGGACAAGTGCTGTGAAAGTCCGGATCCATCAACATAGATGACACATTTTGAGAGTGGAACCGGTAATGGATTTTTAAATGACACAGTAAATGTTACAAAAGCATCGACCTTACTGCGCATTGGTGCCTGTCGAATAAAAGTTAAAAAAATTAAAGGATTAGTTGATGACCAAAAAATAAACAAACTAAAACATAGCCAAAAATATTTCTTATTTGATTCGAGATCAAAGTCTCATCTACCGTGTTGAAATACATACTTACAAATACAGATTTCTCAAATCAATGGATAGAAAAGGTTTGAGCAAGTAAAACGGGTAGCTAATAGCGAAGATCTTCTTTATATAATGAGAGCATCATGAATGCGAAAGAAAACCCAACAGAGATACTTGAATTTGAACTCAGAACGTTGATTCAGCCTACATTGCAATTTGACCCATTGCTGGAAGAAGAAAAAGAAGATGAAAGTCTATTTAAAAGAAAAAGAGTTTAAAAGAAAGAGCAACATAGATCCCGGAATTTGAACACAGTTCGCTGATTCAGTCTACCCAGCCACCTGATTCATATCCATAATGAGAACAAATGGATTAACATCATTTTATTGCAAGAAGTGTTTGAAAGAAAAAGGAACATAGATCTCGGAATTTGCACACGGTACGCTGATTCAGACTACCTTGCCATTTAACCCATAGCCGTAAGGAGAATAAATGGATCAACATCTTTTTATTGGAAGAAGTGTTTGAAAGAAAGAGCAAAATAGATCCGGTATTTGAACACGGTTTGATGATTCAGTCTACCACACCACTTGACCCATAACCGTAAGGAGAACAAATAGATTAGTCTTTTAATTGGAAGAAGTGTTTGAAAGAAAGAGCAATATAGATCCTGGAATTTGAACACAGTTCGCTGACTCAGTCAACCCTACGACTTAACCCATATCCGAAAAAGAACAAATGGATTAATTTCTTTTTATTAGAAGAAGTGTTTGAAAGAAAGAGCAACATAGATCTCGGAATATGAACACCGTTTGCTCATTCAGTCTACCCTACCACTTGACCCATATCCGTAAAAAAAAAATTGATTATAGTCTTTTTACTGGAAGAAGTGGTTGAAAGAAAGAGCAACATAAATCCCGGAATTTGAACAGGGTTTGCTGATTCTGTCTACCCAGCCACCTAACCCATAGCAGTAAGGAGAACAAATGGATTAACGTCTTTTTATTGGAAGAAATGTTTGAAAGAAAGAGTAACATAGATCCCGGAATTTGAACACGGTTTCCTGATTCAGTCTACCTTGCCATTTAACCAATAGCTGAAAGGAGAACAAATGGTTCAATACTTTTTAGGAGGACAAGATTTTGGAAGGAAACGTAACAGAGATCCCAGAATTTGTACTAGTTTCACTGATTTTATCTACCCTGCCATTTAACCCACATCAATAAAGAGAAAAAAGGATTAAAAATTTTTAAGGCGGATAAGTTTTTGAAAGGAAGCACAACAGAGAGCTCGGAATTTGTGCTGTGTTGGCTGCTACAGTCTATCATGCCTTTTAACACATAGCTAGAAGGAGAATAAAGTGATTAATTTCTTTTTATGGTGAGAAGTGTTTGAAAGGAAGCTGAACAGGGTGCATTAAAATTTGAAGTGATTTTGCGTATTTACTCATAGCTGGAAGGAGAAGAAATACATTTGAACCTTTTGTAAAGGTAGAAATCTTTGAAACAGAACTTGCCAGAGATATAAGGAACTAGCAGTATGGCCCAGCGTTGCTCGGGTGTAATGAAAGCTTTAAAACTAATCCATGGTCCTGGAGCCCAGACTCTTTGGACGCTGACACGAAAGACTAAAAAGCAATAGTTGTTTCCAGTTAAAGCGAAACCGTAGACTGAAAGAAAAATGAATGGATGTAAGTCAAATTTTGATTTCCTGGTATCGATATCAAATTTTCTGCACTATTGCAAGAACTGCAACCTTGAAACTTCTGAATATCGTTTCTTATGTCTTTGTCTATGAGTGCATCAAATTTGATTAAAATCGGACCACTCCTTCTATAACACGATTTTTTCGATTATCGATTTTTGATATTTATTGGGGGTACCTAGCTAAGAACTTTCGCAGACGCTTATAGTACAAATGTGTAAATTTTTTCAAGAAAATCGGTTCAGTCGTTTCGGAGTCTATATGTAACACACACACACACACACACACACACACACACACACACACACACAGAATTCCATTTATAAATAAGTTTAGATTTGATCTCTTTTGGCAGATCCCTCTTTCAACGCCATTATCCGTCACCCTTCCTGCACATTCAAGCAATACTTACATCTATTTTTAGATCAGGCTTTTTCAAACGATAGACGCTGTTGTATGATATTAACTGAGTGGTTTCATCCACTTCGCAGACGCAGCGGATGTTTATACTGTAGTGGTCTTTTAGTTTGGAAGCATATTCCGTGTATCTTAGCACATTGTTGACATCCTCCTCTTGAAAAGCAGAAAGAAACAACAAAATAGATTAGCTGTATTTCTATAAACAATTATATTGATTGAACACATTATCTTCACACTTTGTTTTGTTTTAAGTCACACTTGTAAAGTAAGTAAATCTTTGGCACGCTTTAAATTTTAATTTGGAGAAATTCGTCGTTCAATTTGAAAAAAATTAAATAGGGAAATATTAAATAAGTCTACTGAAATAAGTGTTGTAAATAAGCGTTGTAAATATGACCACTGAAATAAGTGTTGTAAATAAGTCTACTGAAACAAATTATAAGCGTCGTAAATAAGGGTTGTAAATACGTCTACTGAAATAAGCTTTGTAATAAAAGGTTGTAAATAAGTCTTCCGAAATAAACGTTGTAAATAAGGGTTGTAAATAAGTCTATTGAAATAAGTATTGTAAATAAAGGTTGTAAATACGTCTATTGAAATAAGTGTTGTAAATAAGGGTTGTAAATAAGTCTATTGAAATAAGTGTTGTAAACAAGGGTTGTAAATAAGTCTATTAAAATAAGTGTTGTAAATAAGGGTTGTAAATATGTCTACTAAAATAAGCGTTGTAAATAAGGGTTGTAAATAAGTCTATTGAAATAAGTGTTGTAAATAAGGGTTGTAAATAAGTCTATTAAAATAAGTGTTGTAAATAAGGGTTGTAAATAAGTCTATTGAAATAAGTGTTGTAAATAAAGGTTGTAAATACGTCTATTGAAATAAGTGTTGTAAATAAAGGTTGTAAATACGTCTATTGAAATAAGTGTTGTAAATAAGGGTTGTAAATAAGTCTATTAAAATAAGTGTTGTAAATAAGGGTTGTAAATAAGTCTATTAAAATAAGTGTTGTAAATAAGGGTTGTAAATATGTCTACTAAAATAAGCGTTGTAAATAAGGGTTGTAAATAAGTCTATTAAAATAAGTGTTGTAAATAAGGGTTGTAAATAAGTCTATTGAAATAAGTGTTGTAAATAAGGGTTGAAAATAAGTCTATTAAAATAAGCGCTGTAAAGAAGGGTTGTAAATAAGTCTATTGAAATAAGCGCTGTACATTTTAAATGTTTTTACGTTAAAAATAAAAATGATAGAAAATGAGATGCATTTCCGTTATTTGGTGCTGTTTTATCCCCCCCCACCCAAGAAGCTGTATAAATAGTAAAAACAGATATGAACCGCTTATGGAGATGATAACCTGACTGAGAGTAATGTCCATATGTGTTTCACTAATTGCAGAAATGGATTTTTTTTATATGGAAGACCAAAAATGTCACTACAGTCCTACAGTCGTTGATGATAAGCAAATTACAATCAGACGTTGAATTCGAACAAGTACTGTTCCAAATTGGACCGATTAAAGGCGGCTGTCAATGAAACGGGCAGGGAATTGCCCAATCGATAGACTCACATAGCACTTTCGGACTACCATTTAATTCTATCCCCGAGAAAAAAAAGTTCTCTAAATATTAAGAACATTAAATCTATGGGAGCCTGTAAAAATCACTTCAGTCAGAAAGATATCAACTTCTGGGAGAATGGAATCATGAGACTGCTTCAAAGATGTCGAATGATAGTGGAACAAAATGGCACTCATGTAGCTGAAGAAATCTATGTACAAATATCTAAATAGTGTCGATGAATTTCACTTAAAATGCTACAATTTTTTCCGACCCAAGATATTGAAGTAATTTTTTGAAGCGGAATTTTATGGAAGCGGAAAACGCTTAGGATGCATTAGACAATTTATGTTTAAAGTATCCCTGAAAACAAGAAAAATGTTTTCAACGAATTAAAAATTGAATTAAAACAAAAACAATGTACTTTCATTGGTCTTTTACTACACATATTTAATACATATTGCGTCGGAGAAAGACATCGTAGTGTTTTTCACTCGTTGGTATTATAAAATCTGATTTCGTTTCATACGTAACTGAAATTTATCACGTGTTCTAAAAGGTGTGTGGATTGTGAGTTTGTGGATTGTGTGGATTGTGAGTTCGCTATGTTTTTACGTTAAAAATGAAAATGGGGAAAAAAAGAAAAAAAGAAATTGTATAAACAGCAAAAAAATTATGTGCCGTTTATGGAGATGGTTCATTGACTGAGAATTTTTCTTTTCATTTAGAAGACCGGGAATATTCCGGTATTTGATGATACCAGATCGAAATACTGATTAAAAATAATCAAGATCACGGAGAAACATAACAGAAATACTGTTTTGGCGTTCGGTGAATGAAGAGGACGACATCAAGATGGTGAAATGCCGTTCCCCATATTATTCTCTTAAGTCAGTGTTTCTTAACCTTTTTTTATTACCATGTGCTTATTATGTCTACTTTCTAACAATAAATATTTTTGAAATATAAAAATAAATGATAGATTACACTTCTGTTAACTTGTGGCAGACCTGGTTGCCTTTCAAAGTGTCAGTCAATTGCTATACGTGATACACGCTTGGGCAATCATGTCTCTTTCGATCCATGACTGACTAGCAGAAAACTTTCATGCAGTAGGATGATATTTCTTTCTGTGGTAGTCTGGTTGCTAACGAAGGCTATGGGACCCAATATGTCTTGATATTTAACCCATAGTTGGAAAGAAGAAGAGATGGATTCATACCTTTTTCAAGGGGATTTGTGCGCAAGTGAATGCAACAAATTCAACTATAATTCGAACTCGGCTCTCCAACTTTTCATTCTGAGCCTATATCCATTATACTACAACACACATCCACATTCAGTGTGTACCGGCTTAGAAACGCTGACTTAAAATTTATTTCTACAGTGAAGTTTAACCTGTACAAGGCCTAAGATCCACTTAAGGTAGAGGGTTACAATAAGAGTAACGGGCACAGTTTAGACTGATATTTGAGGAAGATAACGGTTAATTCTGATTTTAACAGGTTAAGATTATAGCGTATATTTATTGTACTTTTGCGTACAATTTTTGTACAATGTCGTAAGAAAGAATGGGAGGACGATGGTCGTCATTGACTATCCTAAACCTAGCTAATCCGATTTGCTGCCAATTCATTCATTACAAATTACTCCTTCACTACAAGAACTACTCCCCACTTTTGCCCTATCCTACATTTATAATAATACCATATCCTCACAGAAGAATTTACTAAAACTCCATGACGTAAAAATGTATGTATATTTACAATTTTTATTTCTTTTTTTTTTTCTCATTTTTTATAAAATCTGAAAATTAAGATTGTAGTGATTTAGGAAACATTCTCGTGGGTGTAGGTTCCACTGATCAGATATGCTCGTGGGAAGAGGCTGCTCGAGTGGAACTTAGGTCTCATCAATAGAACTACAATGTGTGTAGCATGGCGAGTTTTGGCCGTGAATGTTAGAACTGGTGGAACCAAATAATATAGTTGATCTGAGGACTTTCCATGAAAGTTGTGATAGAGCAGTTAAAGACTTGAAACATGTCGTCTGAGAAAGAGGAGTTTCTTGGTGGAAAATAATTTGTACCCCACAAAGATGCTAAGAAGTTAAGATACTGCGCAACAAAAATGTTCATTTGCCTTATTAAATAAAAATAGAATAATTTTGTTCAACATTGAAGGACTGTTATAAAGGAACTGGAAGCATGGTAGAAGAATCGGAGAACCGGGTTCAATTCCAGGCAAGTTCGTTACATTCTCTTATGTACAAATACCCTTCTCCCTTAGCTAAAGGTAAACAGCAGGACAGAACTAGTCTTACAGACTTGGGTGGAAATCGGCCCGGAAAAGGCCCTTAACTATGGGTTAAATAACCTCCCTCATGGAAATGAAGATGATGAACAATATATTTTGATCGAAAACGTAATATAACAACAGTATTGTTTCACTTCATAAAATTGTTTAGTGATATACTTACCAGAGTTTGCTTGGATAACTAATTTGACAGGTTGTTTTAATAGGACATGGGCGATAACTCCAGTATAATAAGTTGACATAATCGAAATATTTCCTGTAAGACTTCGTGCCTCATTTGAAGAGTTCTTGAAAATGAATTTAATGGGGTAATCAGTGCCAATCAACGTGTCCTTGTCAACTACGAGTTTAAGTTCCACATCCTGTTAAACAAGAATAAGATTATTAAGTCATAGATTTGTACGTCAATTCTTTCTCATGTAACTCACTCCCAACAGACTTGCAAGGTCTGGTCGGCCAAACACATATATTTGCCTGCAAGGAATTCTAATACCTTGTTTGTAAAGAGGAAAGAACTATCTTAGTTTTCTCCTCTCTCTAAAGCCCACAATAAACATTAGTGTACCCGTAATATACAAACACTTTAACACGGAGAAGCGACTCCCTCTTTCTTGATCAATACTTTTCTTCTTTCTTGATAACTCTCTCTTTCTTGACCAATTGTTTCTTTCTTTCTTGTTCTCTCTCGCTTTCTGCATCAACTCTTTCATTCTTGGGCACCCCCTCTTTCTTGATCAACACTTTCCTTCTTCCTTGATCACTCTCTCTTTCTTGATTAATACTTTTTTCTTTCCTGACCACTCTCTCTTTCTTGACCAATTATTTCTATCTTTCTTGATAACTCACTCTTTCTTCATCAACTCTTGCTTGTTTAGGCACTCTTTCTTTCTTGACCAATACTTTCCTTCTTCCTTGATCACTCTCTTTCTTGATCAATACTTTCCTTCTTCCTTGAACACTCTCTTTCTTGATCAATACTTTCCTTCTTTCTTAATCACTCTCTCTTTCTTGACCAATTGTTTCTTTCTTTCTTGATCACTCTCGTTTTCTTGATCAATACTTTTCTCCTTCCTTGATCACTCTCTCTTTCTTGCTTAATACTTTCTTCTTTCTTGATCATTCTCTCTTTCTTGACCAATTGATACTTTCTTTCTTGATCACTCTCTCTTTTTGAACAATACTTTCCTTCTTCCTTGATCATTCTTTCTTTCTTGATCACTCTATCTTTCTTGATCAATACATTCCTTCTTCCTTGATCACTCTCTCTTTATTGATTAATACTTTTTTCTTTCTTGATCACCCTCTTTTCCTTAACCAATTGTTTCTTTCTTTCTTGATCACTCCCTCATTCTTGATCAATACTTTCCTTCTTCCTTGATCACTCTCTCTTTCTTGATTAATACTTTTTTCTTTATTGATCACTCTCTTTTTTCTTTACCAATTGTTTCTTTCTTTCTTGATCACACTCTTTTTCTTGATCAATAATTTCCTTCTTTCTTGATAACTCACTCTTTCTTGACCAATTGTCTCTTTCTTGATCACTCCCTCTTTCTTGATCAATACTTTCCTTTTTTCTTGATTACTCTCTGTTTCTTGATTAATACTTTTTTTCTTGATCACTCTCTCTTTGTTGATCAATTCTTTCTTTCTTTGTTGATCACTCTCTCTTTTTTCATCAACTCTTTTTTTCTTGAGGACACCCTTTTGATTGATCAACACTTTCCTTCTTTCTTGATCACTCTCTCTTTCTTGATTAATACTTTTTTCTTTCTTGATAACTCTCTCTTCCTTGACCAATTGTTTCTTTCTTTCTTGATCATCTCTCTTTCTTCATCAACTCTTTCTTTCTTGGTCACTCAATCTTTCTTGATCAATACTTTCCTTCTTTCTTGATCACTCTCTCTTTCTTGACCAATTGTTTCTTTCTTTCTTGATCACTCTCTCTTTCTTGATCAATATTTTCCTTCTTTCTAGATCACTCTCTCTTTCTTGACCAATTGTTTCTTTCTTTCTTGATCACTCTCTCTTTCTTCATCAACTCTTTCTTTCTTGGGCACTCCCTCTTTCTTGATCAATACATTCCTTCCTTCTTGATCACTCTCTCTTTCTTGATTAATACTTTGTTCTTTTTTGATAACTCTCTCTTCCTTGACCAATTGTTTCTTTCTTTCTTGATCACACTCTCTTTCTTCATCAACTCTTTCTTTGTTGTGGACTCCCTGTTTCTTGATCAATACTTTCCTTCTTTCTGGATCGCTCTGTCTTTCTTTATCAATTATTTCCTTCTTTCTTGATCACTCTTTTTTTTTGATTAATACTTTTTCCTTTCTTAATAACTCTCTCTTTCTTGACCAATTGTTCCTTTCTTTCTTGGGCACTCCTTTTTCTATCAATACTTTCCTTCTTCCTTGATCACTCTCTCTTTCTTGATTAATACTGTTTTCTTTCGTGATAACTCTATCCTTCTTGACCAATTTTTCTTTGTTTCTTGATCACTCTCTCTTTCTTCATCAACTCATTTTTTCTTGGGCACTCCCTCTTTCTTGATCAAGACATTCTTTCTTTCTTGATCACTCCCTCTTTCTTGATGAATAATTTCGTTCTTTCTTGATTACTTTCTCTTTCTTGACCAATTGTTTCTTTCTTTCTTGATCACTCTCTCTTTCTTCATCAACTCTTTCTTTCTTGGGCAATCCCTCTTTCTTGATGAATAATTTCCTTCTTTCTTGATCACTCGCTCTTTGTTGATCAATAATTTCCTTCTTTCTTGATCACTCTCTTTTTCTTGATCAATACTTTTTTCTTTCTTGATAACTCTCTCTTTCTTGACCTATTGTTGCTTTCTTTCTTGATCACTCTCTCTTTCTTCATCAACTCTTTCTTTCTTGGGGACGCCCTCTTGCATGATCAATTCTTTCCTTCTTTCTTGATCACTCTCTCTTTCTCGATTAATACTGTTTTCTTTCTTGATTACTTTCTCTGTCTCTTGACCAATTGTTTCTTTCTTGATCGCTCTCTCTTTCTTCATCAACTCTTTCTTTCTTGGTCACTCTCTTTTCATCAATTCTTTCTTTCTTGATCACTCTCTTTATTCATCGGTTTTTTCTTTTTTGACCACTCTACGCTTCTTGATCAATTTTCTCTTTCTTTCTTGATCAATTTTTTTTTGTTTTTCTTCCTTTGTCTTGATTAATTCTTTTTCTTCCTCATTTTCTTCATCAAACCATTATTTTTTTCCTTGTTGATCAATTCTCGCTTTCTTTCTTGATTAATGTTGTATTTCTTTCTTGATCGCACTTTCTTTCTTGATCAATTATCTATTTCTTTCTTGAAAATCCAGTTACTTCTTTCTTGCTGATTTTGTTCTAGATCAATTCTCTTTCTTTTTTACTCTCTTTATCAAACCTATCTTCCTTCCTCTCTTTATCACTTCTCGCTTTCTTTCTTGACCAATTATTTAATTCTTGCTTTCTTTAAAAATTATTCTTACCTTAGCCACATTTACTATTACATCTTTTGCTCTTGAACCCGACATGATTGCTTTATTCATAATCGAACGCTCTGCTTTCGAACCTAAAACAAATTTGAAATGACAATTATTTTTAAGTGATTTTTTTCTTCAGAATGTTGTCGGAAAAAAGAAATGATTTTCCGGTTGTTAACTGTTAAAAGATGGCAACTTCTTTTTTAAAAAAACTTTTTAAATGCTTCTAACTGCATCTGAAGATTTTTACTATCGGAACATTTGATATTAAAGGACATTGGTAAAATGAAAAGCAGAATTTATTGTTGGTTGGTTTTGTTTTATGGCATATCAACCTCGGCGAGTCATTTATTGCCAACTAAATTTTATTTATTTATTGCTGGTAATACCTTTTTCTTTCAACAATTTATTGTTATTTTTATATAAGTTTTGTGTCTAGTAATGCTTTTTCTTTTCGAGTATCAAGATTCGTTGGGATTTGTTTTTAAGGGCAGGTTCTCCAAGTCCTACCCTGTTATTTAACCCATAACTGGAGGGAAGGGACGGATTAATACCTTTCCCAAGGGTACCAGTGCTTAAGTGAATGCAGGGTATTCAACTGGAATTTGAACTCGGCTCACCGATTTCTCTTTCCGAGCCGGTATCCACTGCACCACAGCGCACATCAGTCACTAAACGCTTACAGCACCCGGTATTCCCAAGCGGTCACCCATCTAAGTACTGACCAAACTTCGGTGATCGAGCGGGAACCGGTGGATTCAACGTGATATGGCCGTAAGCAGGATTTATTGACGCTGAACATTGATAGTGATTACATTTCCAAGAAACCAAAATCAAAGGACTTGATATTAACATCGAAGTGAGACAGCACAAATTATTAGCTTCGTAAATACAGTAATTATTTTTTAAATTGGTTTTGAAATCAATTGCAAATATTGATTGATTGATTGATTTTATGGCTTATCAATTTTATGGCTAATTTGAAAGTTATTTAGAGCCAGAAAATATTTTTACATTTCAAGAATTTCTTTTGAGATAATAATGAATTTTACTGATACAGCTTCTACTAATTAACCAATTGCTGGGGCGAGCAGAGGTGGATCCATACCTTTCACAAGGGTATTTGTACGTAAGTGACTATTACAAACCTGACTGGAATTGCAACTCGGCTCTTCGATTAACAATTTCGAGCGATTATACAAGATGTCCATAAAGTCCGTGTGCACTTAAAAAAATTATAACTTTATTTGTATTTGTGATAGAAATAATCTGTAAAAATGAGCTTTGAATAATTAAACTTGAAAAATAATACAGTGTTTCAACAAGATGGAGCTCCTTGTCACTTTGCTCTGCGTGTTAGACAGTTTCTAAACAGACGGATCGGAAGGAGTGGACCATTTCATTGGCCTCCACGTTCGCCAGATTTGACTCCATTAGATTTTTTTCATGTGAAAACAATTGCGTATGCAACCAAACCTAGTTCATTAGAAGATTTGAAAGCTAAAATAACTAATGTGATTTCAGGCATTACTGGAAATCAGTTGGTAAATGTTTTCCGTGAACTGCAAAATCATATTACCATTTGTATTGTTAATGATGGAGGACATGTGGAAACTTAAATAAAATTTCAATAAACCTTAAAATATATAGATTTACTTCTTTCTAATCCTTTTTACAAATTATTTTTGTCGCAAATACAAATAAAGTTATACAGTTTTTAAAGTGCACATGAACTTTATAGACACTCTGTATATTGCACCACCTGCACATCTAAGCTTACATCGCATGGTCTTACCAAGCAGATACCAAACTAAGTACTGACCAGGGTCGACTTTGGTGATCGTACGAAAACTGGAGTTTCGACGTGATATGGTCGTAAGCAAATTGAAGAATAACATCTATATCCATTAGATGAATAACCATAGTATACACATTGACTTTAAGGTCCTGGGCCTGACGGTAAACTGTATCTGGTAGCAAGGCCTCAGATTGGGAGGCTGTAAGGAGTATGAAACCACCTCTTAATTGCTGTTGTTCCCTGGTCCACCCCGACCCGGAGTGGTAGCACCTGTTAGGGTCCCAGCTATGGGCAAATAGTTAATCCCCAAACTGTGGTCAAAACACTATGAAAATATAAAAATACACTTTTACATAAATATATACATAAAAACAAACTTTTATATAAAAATATACATTTTTGAAGGAAAAATATTACCAACAATACATTTTTTAGGAAAAAATTATTATCATAACACATTTTTTGAGGAAAAAAATATTCTCAGCAAAACATTTTTCAATACAAAACTAGAAGACTTTTTCTGTTTTCCAAAATAAAAAAGAATAAAAACAAAAAAATTTAATTAAAATCTGACTAAATCAAACTTCTCACTATAACCGGACATAAAAAATATCATATAACCCCACCTTTTTGGCATTAAATAACCTACAGAGGTTGGTAGGCCGTTAAACAAAACTCAAACTGAAACACATTGACTTTGAAAGAACTATAAGTGAAAATCCATAATTCCCCGTAAAAAAAACAAAACAAAAAAAAACAAAAACAAAACAAAAAAAAAAACTGAAGATCTACGAAGACCTAAAACATTTTTAAGGACAAGGAGGTTTGAAGTGGACTAATAAAAGACACAGGCTATTTTGTTTATCATCACTTCTATTAGGGAAAATCTATCAGGCTTGAAAGTTTTTCTCATCGGAATCCATCTTGCACATTTATAAATGTACTATTCGTCCGTTTATTGAATGCTATGCCATATCTGGTTGGATGCTCCTGCTATTCATCTTGAGGTTCTCGACAAAATTTAAAGGAGGATCTGCAAAGGATCCCAATTTGGCAATTTGACTTCAGCTTGACGGGATGTGGCTTCCCTCTGTCTTTTCTATAATTATTTTCACGGCTTCTGTTCCGACAAGCGTCTTTCCCTGGTGCACCGATCACATAAATTTACTCGTGCTACTAGATTGGCCACCGTTATACTGTTGAAATAGTCAAATGTAATCTTCACTTCGACTCCAACAGTTTCTTTTCTCGCACTTCCCGCCTGTGGATCTCCTTTCCGTATACTTGTTTCCCTAATAACTACAGTTTGTAAAAGTAAATGTAACTCAATTGCTATTTTCTACCTTCCTAAATCCCATCCACCTCCTCAAATTCCATGCCCCACATCTTTTTTTGGCATCCTCTCTACTATGTTTTTTTCTCTCTGTATCCCAATTCGCACCAGTGACAGTCTTGCATTTCTTGAGGTGAAATGATTATTAAAAAAAAAAAATGAAAAAATGTTTTCTCTTTTGTGGTCGGTTCACTATGATAATATTACTAGAAATATTTCCTCCTCGCATTTAAGACACCCGACAACAGTGGGTGTGCGCAGGTGGCAGCGATGCTTCAAATTGTTCATGTCCCGAGGAAAGTGTTTCTAAGTGGCAAGAAGGAAATGCGACATGTCCTTCATATGCCCGGCTGAAACATTTAAGAATCTGAGAAGATATCAACTTTTTAAAAAATCATCCCACACCAAGCAAGGGAATAAAGTCACTAAGATGAATGGGGTGGTTACTGAGAGTAAGATCTATATTGATGTGCTTATTACTGATTATCTTACATTAAGGAATTAGAAAAAACAAAACAAAACAAAAAAAAACAAAATAAAATAATCCAAGCCAATGAGTATGAAAGGTTCTATATATATATATATATATATATATATATACAGATAAATACACAATGTACAAAATGGTATTTATTATAACAGAGCCTATATATATATATATATATATATATATATATATATATATATATATTCTTAACTGCTCCACGACATATTTATTGTAAAAATTAAATAATAGGGCACTGCTAAAAGCGAAACACAAATACTTAATTTTTTTCTGTTAAACATAGATTACATCTATCACCTACGCTATTAGGAGTACGTAGGATTGCAGACATGAAAAGGAAACTACAAGACCTCCTACAGAAGGTAGCGGTGGAGAGTGACAAAAAAAGGACAACAAATAAACTTTAAGAAAACTGAATGCATGGTCATCAGCAAAAGGTGCAACCCAAAATGCCAAATACCGGTGTGGGGTACCAGAATCAAGCAAGTACAAAAATTTAAATACCTAGGAAGTGTTCTAACAGGAGATGGAAAGTGCGACACAGAGATCCGAAGGCGAATTGGCATGGCAAAGGACGCGTTCCAGAAGCTGAGTAAAATACTAACACGCAGGAAAATTTCAGTAGAAACAAAAAAAAAAAGAAAAGAGGGCTGGATTGCTATGTGATGTCACTTCTTCAATACGGCAGTGAATGCTGGACAATATAATCGAAAATGAGGACAAAACTGGAAGCAGCGGAAATGTGGTTCTACAGAAGGAAGAGACAACTGAAATTCCTGGGGACACGCAATGAGGAAGGAGAGCTTGGAGAACCTGATACTGACTGGCCAGATAGAAGGAAATAGAGACAGAGGAAGGCAGAGGATAACATATTTGCAGGGCCTGATCAGGTGGATGACGGACGGGGGTTACCAGGAGCAACAGGAGCAAACATACTAAGAGCCACAAGGGATAGGGAGACGTGGAGAACCATGGTCGCCTACGTCTTGAAAGGACAGGGCACATAGAAGAAGAAGAAAACCATCTAATCTCAAGAAATTCTGTACACGCCGCAAGTGAATAAAAAAGTCGTCACGATAGAATGGGGCAATATTTACACTGGATAATGTGCAAAAATCTTTGGAAAATATGTAAACAAACATTGGTATGATCATCACCCAGCACTGGTTGCAGAAATAGAAAACTTCACCATTCTATGGGATTACACCATCTTCACAGAGAGAAAAACTGAAGCAATAAGGCCGTCATTTTTATTAAAAATCGAAAAGAAAACATGCCTACTAATTGATATGTTTTGTCTAGTGGACTGTAACATAGCAACCAAGGAATTTGAAAAAAAAAAAAAAACTATCAGAGTATAAAGACCTGGAAATTGAAATAGAAAAAATGTGGGAATTGGAAACAAGAATAGTGCCAGTGAAAGTAGGTGCACTTGGAATGATAAAAAATGGAACATAACAACACATTGAAAAATCATTGGAAATCCCAGCTTAAGGAAAATACAAAAAATGCCTTGATAAGTACAGCCCTCATACTAAGAAAAACTTTGTCCATGTAACACTAATGATGTTATGGAGAGGGGGGTATAAAAACAAATAATAAAATGTAACCATAGCAACACATCAATACCTGTCTTAGGTCAACTCACAGATTGGTAGGTAGTGTGACAACAGCAGAAATCGAAACATAATAATAATAATAATAATAATAATAATAATAATAATAAATAAATAAATAAATAAAAATGTTGAGACCTTCAGGGAATTTGTAATCAGATGTTATTTCGTGTTCCTCCATTTTCTCTATCTTTTTCGTAAGTATTCTTTTCCCAATTCTGAAAGAAAGAAAACAAAATAAAATTTAGTATTTCACTGCGTTTCCATTTGGGCGGGTAGTGACACAAGATTAAATTTAAAGTGGGTTGGTAGTACTCGAGTACGTGGATGAAGATTGCAAGAGATCGGAAAGGAAAAGTGCAAGAAAAGAAACTATTAGAATATACTTGACGATTGCACCTAGCTAGTTGCACAGTAAACCGGTGAGACCTAGTTGCCACTCCAGCAGACTTATCTGAAATTGTTCGATTCTGTTTATTAGTATTACATTTCCATTATAGAAAGTAAGCTATATATATATATATATATATATATATATATATATATATATATATATTGTGTGTATTTTGGCAGCATTTGTTCATTAATACAGGTTTCATTGAATAATATAGACAAGTTCTGTCTATTTATTTTGTGTGAGAATCTTTCGTATGATCTGATTAGCTTGATAGTGTTGTCATGGAAAGACGACAAGAAATCGCAATAATTGTTGATTTTTTTTATCAGGTCTGAGCTTTCGGCTTACATAAACCATTATCAAAAGATGAACATTTAATATTCAGTGAACATAGAACATTTAAATTATTAACAGAGTGGAGTTATACAGAGAAAATTAAACATGTCCATTTTTTGGCGTCGCAGGTGGCCGCAGGCCGAGAAGGAATGGTGGTAGTGGGTTTTTGGTCAAATGAGAGTATAGTGGCATGAGGGGATTGGTCTGGGAACTGCTACTACTATGGTTTAGGGGGTAAGTATAATAACTATGACCACTCGATTATAGGCATTGAAGTATGTTAGTGGAGGTGTCGAAATTTATTTCTAGGTTTAAACTGTTTGATGTAGATAGCTTCTAGAATTTTAAGTTTTCGTTTATTATTTTCTTGTCTAAGTATATACGTATTTTCAACAAATGTTTTCCTAAGAAGTGTGTGTTGATAGCCCTGGTGTTTTAAATGTCGGAATATGTTAGAATTTTCATTTAAGTGCAATGTAAGCCTCCGCGAAAGCGAGTTAGTAGTATGTCCAATGTAGGTATTAAAAAGTTTGTTAGAGATTCTCGAAAGGGGCATTTGAATTTATACACTACATTGTTTTTTTTGCAAATCGCTAACATACTTCAATGCCTATAATCGACGGGAGAGGTCATAATTATTATACTTACCCCCTACACCATAGTAGCAGCAGTCCCCAGACCAATCCCCTCACGCCACTATACTCTCATTTGACCAAAACCCCACTACCACCATTCCTTCAAAGGTTTTCCACTAAGATGAAGTGAAGCAACTACATCAAATCAATAGCTACCATCTACTACGAGAAAAGTTGGGTCACTATGTCGTGCTAGACAATTTTTCTCGTTAAAATTCATCTTGCACATTTTCAAATCTGCCATTCGTCCGTGCGTTGACTAATGTTGCCATATCTGGTTAGGTGCTCCTTTATACATCTTGAGATTCTTGTGAAAATCCAAAGGAGGACCTTTTATTTATCTTGACCAGGTATTTTGACTTCAGTCGTTTTCTCATCGACGTAACGTGGCTTCCTTTTCTCTTCTCTATAAATAAATCCATGGCAACTGCTCTGATTAGTTTTATCTCAGGTACCACGAATACCTAAATTTAGGCATGCAACTAGATTGGATGTGCGTTGTGGTGCAGAAGATATCGACTCGGAACGGGAAATCGGGGAGTTCGAATTCCAGTTGAATTCTTTGCATTCACTTACGCGCAAATACCCTTGGGAAAGGTATTAATCCGTCTCTTCACTCCAATTATAGGTTAAATAACAAAACAGATTGGGTTCTATAGCCTTAGCTGGCAACCAGTCTTCCGCAGAAAGTAATGTCAATCTACTGCGGGATAATCTTCTGATTAGTCAGTCATGTCTCTTTTGAGACATGATCACCCATGCGTGTATTACGCATGGCACTTACTGACTGACTGAATAGTTAGAAACATGATTAAGGCTTCCACTGGGCATAAAACGGGGGATCGATTTTTTATTGTTATGAAGTAATAAACCGATCCCCCTAATTACTACTTAATAATATAATACATATCTTCTCCCTGTAGCTATGAGTCAAATAACAGGACAGATTTGGTTCTATAGCTTTGCTCGGCAACCAGTCTACTGCAGAAAGCAATGGGAACCTACTGCGGGATAATCTTCTGCCCAGTCAGTCATGTCAGTTATACAAAGATAGAAAGGGGCGTAAGACAAGAATACATCTCTTTCCCCCTCTAGCTATGAGTCAAATAACAGGACAGATTGGGTTCTATAGCCTTGGTTCTCAACCAGTCAACCGCAGAAAACAATGGCAACCTATTGTGGAATAATCTTCTGCTCAGTCAGTCATGTCTCTTTTGAGACATGATCACCCATGCGTGTATCACGTATGGCACTTAACTGACTGAGTATAGTGTAGAAGATTATCCCGCAGTGGTTTGCCATTGCGTTCTGCGGTAGACTGGTTGCCATCCAAGGTTATAGAACACAATCTGTTCTGTTATTTGACTCATAGCTAGAGGGAGAAGATATGTATTATATTTTTAAGTAGTAATTAGAGGGGGATCAGTTTATTACTTCATAACAATAGAAAACGGATCCCCCATTTTATTATCAGTAGAAGCCTTAATCATGTTTCTAACTATTATATTCAGTCAGTTAAGTGCCATACGTGATACACCCTTGGGCGATCATATCTCGAAAGAGACATGACTGACTGGGCAGAAGATTATCCCGCAGTAGGTTGCCATTGCTTTTTGCAGTAGACAAACCCAATTTGTCCTGTTATTTAACCCATAACTGGAGGGAAGTGACGGATTAATACCTTTCCCAAGAGTATTTGCACGTAAGTGAATGCAAGGAATTCCACTAGAATTCGAACTCGGCTCCCCGATTCCTCGTTCCGAGCCGATATCCACTGCACCACAACGCACATCCACATATATACTATGCTACACGATGAAAATGATAAACAAAAACTTCAAATTTTCGATGATTTCTATATTAAAAGTAATAAACACTGAACAAAATTTATTACGATTATAGTAGCAATAGTTTAAAATGTATTTCAGTAACATTTAATGCCATTTGCATTTTTTATTATCTCTGGTTAGCTCCCTTACATTGTGGATGCTTAGTTACAAAAAACATCATGCCATAGCTACAACGGTTAAATTTAAAATCATTATAACAGAGCGCATTCATGCGTATTAACAAAATTCACCATCACAGTTACATTAATTTTGTCTTCGTAACTCATTCCTGATGATGATAGAGAGGATCGATGAATTTCAATTTAACACTAAGAAGCTTATTAGAGAAGTAGAAAAGATTATTATTAAATAGACATATCTTTATATGATTTAATGAAACATGCTTATATATATATATATATATATATATATATATATCTTATTTATTCATAAGTTATAACACGGATATGTTACAATATCACTACAAAAGTAGCTATTTTTTTTCGACACTTTTGTGTCTTGTCCAGGTAAAGAGGACCAAAGGTTTTACGATTTTGAGTTCCCTGGCATTTATTTTTGTTATAAACAGTACTTTATACAATAAATATTGTAGAGCTTAATATAATCATATAATTACGAATTAAAAGTACATTGCGACACTGAAATTTCTGTTTTGAGGCCTCAAAGCATAGAAATTTCCGTGTTGAAATGTATTTTTAATTCATATATATATTTTTTTTTTCTGAATTTATATATATATATATATATATATGAATATAGCTTTTACCTCAAAATTCGCTTAGGTTATTAACTTAAATAACTTTGGCTTTTATCTGAAAATAGCTTTGGTTATTAACTGAAAAGTAACTTTAATTATTAGTTGAAAAATCGATTTGGTTATATATATATATATATATATATATATATATATATAAATTCAGAAAATATTTAGCGGGGAATAGCTAATTCAACATGTCAGTTCAAAACATGCATTGTCAACTCCATTTAATCAAGCAGGGGATAGTAAAGGAAGGTGTGGGGAATGTTGGTTTTTATAGGGTTAAGCCGAGAGAAATCGTAGTAGTAACTTTCCTTTTGGTAGTGGGAGGCATGTGGCTTGACGATTGGGTTAGGAGTCGTAGGTAGGAGGGAAAAGATTACTGATTCACCAAATTTTGAAATCTAATTTATGTAAAGGATAAATTCTATTGTGAATAAATGGAAGAAGGAGATAATTATTGAAATTTAAATTTATTCCGGTGACGACATATACTTATGATTTCTTTACGTTTATTCAGAAGTACATTCTGATATTGAAATTTCAAAATCTTAATTTTTTTCTGTTAAACATAGATTACATCTATCACCTACGCTATTAGGAGCACGTGCCGTGCCTATCAGCTTCACTTTAGGCCATTCACTTTCAGTTCGTATATATATATATATATATATATATATATATATATATATATATATATATATATATTGTGTTGAACTTACTCATCTGTTGCAATTGCGGAATATTTATAATGGCCATCTTTTTGTTTCAGCCACATAATTAAATCGGCATTCACTTCAGCAATTATAAACGGAGCGTCGTATTTGGCGCTGATGTCGCCTTTCTTGATAGCAGCAACTGGACAAGGACCGCAAGCGTAAATCCCTTTAAATATACAAAAAACAATTTATGAGCAAAGATTTTTACATATATACAGCTAATGAAGAATTTATTAAATTTTCGATAATTCCTGCAAAGTTTGTGTACTTAAAAGTCACTATTAATTGAATAGTCCTTAATAGATTTGTTCATTGGCTGAACAGTAGCTCTAGTTATTACATGAAAGATCGATTTCGTTATTTCAGGAAAAGTCAATTTGGGTATTATCTGAAATGTTGCCCAGATATTTTTTTATTATTTCCTAAAAGTTGGTTTGCTTATTAATTGAAAATTCAGTTTGATTATCGCTATTAAATAAATTCGGCTATCAATTGAAAATCGGTTTGGTTGTTGCTGGATGTAGCTCATTTGATTATTACCAAAAATGTCGGTTTGGTCATTACCTAAAATATCACATCGCCTATTGAAATGTAGCTTAGATTTATATCTGAAACGTCGAGTTCATTATTATTTAAAAAATAGATTTGACTATTACCTGAAAAGTGGCTTGGGTTATAACCTAAAATGAAGCATCGGCCATTACCTGACGAATAGCTTTGGGCTTTATCTGAAATATCCATTTGGTTATTACCGAAAATTTTCGGTTTGGTTATTGCCTGAAATCTCCCATCGACCATTACATGTTGCATGGATTATTACCTGAAAACTACTGTTCATTAGTACTTGAAAAATAGTTTAGGTTATTACCTGAGAATTCACTTTAGTTATTTAATAAAACAAAGCGGCTCTTACCTGACTAGTAACTTTGTTCATTATCTGAAAAGTCGATTCGGTTATTATCTGAATATAGCTTTTACCTCAAAATTCGCTTAGGTTATTAACTTAAATAACTTTGGCTTTTATCTGAAAATAGCTTTGGTTATTAACTGAAAAGTAACTTTAATTCTTAGTTGAAAAGTCGATTTGGTTATATCCCGAAAAGTCACTTCTGGCATTATCTGAAATGCCGCATTGGTTATTGAAGCATATTTGGGGTAATTAACAAAAAGTCGCTTTAGTTATACCTGAAAAGTCGCTTGGTTATTTCCTGAAAAGTTGCTTTGGTTATTACTTAAAGGATCGATTTCATTATTTTTGAAAAGTCGACTTGGTTATTAGCTGAAAAGAATTTTTGTCTATTACCTGAAATGTTCCTTTCGTTACTACCTGAAAATTGACTTGGCAATTACCTGAAAAGATGCTTAAGTTATTAAGTGAAAAAACGCTTGAACAAACTGCTTAAGTTATTATATGAAAAGCCTCTTAAATTATTACCTGAAATTCGGTTAAGTTATTATTTAAAACCCGCTTAAGTTATTACCTGAAAAGTCGCTCAAATTATTAAATGAAATTCGGGTTAAGTTATTATTTAAAAATCGCTGAAGTTTTTACCTGAAAAGCTCCTTAAATTATTACCTGAAAAGCCATTTAAGTTGTTACCTGAAACGTTGCTTAAGTTAATTAAACAGCGTTAATGAATAGCAGGCATCCTCTGTGGGACAATACTTATTTGTGGGATTTCAGACTTAGAACGAATAATCCAGGTAAGCAAATGACCACAAAGAAATTGTTTCGTCAAATATTAAGAAAGATTTAGGAAAAGTAAAAGGAGTATCGAATGTGCGTTGTGGTGCAGTGGATATCGGCTCGGAACGAGAAATCGGGTAGCCGAGTTCGAATTTCAGTTGAATTCCTTGCATTCATTTACACACAAATACCCTTGGGAAATTTATTAATCCGTCTCTTCCCTCAAGTTAAAGGTTAAATAATAGGAGAGATTGAGTTCTTTAGTCTTGGCTGGCAACCAGAAAGTAATGGCAACGAGTCTTCTGCCAAGTCAGACATGATCGCCCAAAGCGTGCATCACGTATGACACTTAACTGATTGTTCTGTAACTTCCCAAATTAGAAATTGTTTGCTAATTTTTGATAGCAGATAATCTGTAAGCCCCTACCACTAGTAGCTTTTAGGCCTTGTACAGGTTGAACCTCAATGTAAAAAAACAAAAAAACAAAAAACAAACAAACAAAAAAAACAACAACACATACACACTTTGCTTATTGATTTTGTTGATCCTCTGTCTTTGGTTGTGTGGGTAGTATAATGGATAGCGCCTAGGGATTTGAAATCGTAGAGAAGGGTTCATTGCTATCAAGTACGCGTAAATGCTATTACAAATCGTATTAATTCATTTCTTGTCTTGGACAAATACTAGGACGTGTATCTGGAAAATTCATTGATATTTCTAAAAATGTTATCTATCTATCTATCTATCTATCTATCTATCTATCTATCTATCTATCTATGCGCAGATAAAATGAACCAACAAGTTTAGAATTTAGAGTTCTTTGGCATTTACTTTTTTAAAAAGTGTTCAATACAAGATAGAGCGTAATATATTCAATTATTTTTTTTTTTTACTTGAAACTAATTTACATTTCGACATATAACTTCATAGTTACCTAAACAAATATTAAACATTATCCATATTAAGAGCTTATTTGCACCAATTTTGTTGTTTTTAATAATAAATTTATTTTAGTTTTTGGTCTTTATTTACGCCCCGTATTGACCCTATTCAATTTTGCTGTTTTGATTATTGTCTGAAGAACTGTTGAACAAAAAACAAAAGCCCCTTTAAAAGAATGAGTTGTATCATTTTCAGAGAATTTCGAACAAATATAGTGTGGTCTGACGAAATGAGCTAATTTAGCTCATAGAAATGAATTATAATTTATAACCAATCTAAATGACTTGTTGAGTTTTCCTTTATAAATATCATATTGCTCTGGATAACACCCATTGAGTTCCCTACATAGATATAACACTTAATATTTTATATTAAGTTGATCTTGTTGGATTATCCACGCCGTTTACGGGCTGGACATATATATATATAAGAAAAATTAAGACAGACGCGTTATTTCATGGTAATTCGGAAGCATAGCCATCTTCAGCGAGCCATCTTCAGCTTCTGTCTTTATTCAATGTTGAATAAAGACGGAAGCTGAAGATGGCTCGCCTGAAATAGGCCTAAACTTCCGAATTACCATGAAATAACGCGTCTGTCTTAATTTTTCTTATATTTGCTCTATATGTATTTATATGCATATATGTTTAGAGCTTTCTTAGAGAGTTATCCTACCATTATATGTAAAGGATACTCCTTTGGATTCTTCTATGCCCACAAGGCATGCCGATATATATATATATATATATATATATATATATATAGTGGGCTCATCGGGTATGATGAAACCGATATGGTTGAATCCTGGGTAGCAAGTAAGTGGTGAACATTTTGTTCTTTCGTATTTTGTTGTTTCTGCATATTAATTTCTTTGGATTGTGCATTGAACATATTTTTAATAACCTTTTATTTGTCTAACCAATACTTCTTTTACTGTTATATATATATGTTGAGAAAATTTTAATACAAAATGGAAAAAAATTACTTGTGACACGTTTCATCTGTTAGGACTTCATCGAACTAAGTTTATTGACATTGTTATGACTACACATACGAATTAACGAGAAACGCTGGTAGTTTCAACTCAGTTTGATGAAGTCCTGACCGATAAAACTACTCACAAGTAAACTTTTTCTCTTTTATAATTTACTCAATACTGTCTTTTGATATATATATATATGTAGTGTTTAGTTGTTACAGTAAAAATCTAACCCAGATGAGTGAAGACTTCATAACGGTGTCCTCACGAAACTTCGAAGTCGGCATGAACCTGCTTAGTAAGTGTAATATTTTTTTGCACTAATATATATATATATATCTATCTAAACTTATTTATAAATGGAACTTTGTCTGTGTGTGCGTATGTGTGTCTGTGTGTGTGTGTATGTCCGTTACCTATAGACTCCAAAACGGCTGAACCAATTTTCTTGAAAATTTACACAGTTGTACTATAAGCGCCTGCGAGTGTCTTTAGCTAGGTTTTGTGTCGAGGTACCCCCGATAAATATCTAAAATCGATAATCGAAAAAATCGGGTTATAAAAGGAGTGGTCCGATTTTATTCAAATTTGATACACTCATAGACAAAGACATAAGAAACGATATTCAGAAGTTTCAAAGTTGCAGTTCTTATAATAGTGCAGAAAATCGATAATATATATATATATATTAAAGGCAAGATGTTTGTGTGTGTGTCTGTTTATCTGCCTGTATGTTTGTATTTTTTTCAGTCCTTTTTGCTTCGGGTTTGGCTCTAAGTAGGTATAATTGTAGTTCTTAGTCTCAGCCATGATACCATTTACTCAGAGGACTTATTTAGCCTTCAAAATTCAGTTTACGACGAAAAAGACTCATTTGATATCGATACCAAGAAATCAAAATTTGATTTACATCCATTTATTTTTCTTTTAGTCTTCAGTTTCGCTTTAACTGGAAACAACTATTGCTTTTTAGTCTTTCGTGCCAACGTCCAAAGAGTGTGAGCTCCAGGATCATGGATTAGTTTAAAGCTTTCATTACACCTAAGCAACGCTGGGTTATACTGCTAGTATGTATATATATATATAATTGTGGGGAGCCCTAATCACCAACTTCTAGAATGAACATGACACCAAGAAGAAGCAAAGAATTATCAATTATTTTATCAACAATCTTTCCTCGTGTTTCGTTAAAATATTTATGCAAACTTAAAAAAATCAAAATCTGTATTAATTGTTTTTTTTAAATTTACGCAGAAAAATTCGAGTCAGACAGAAGAAGAATTTTATTTGATACATTGTTAGTCACTTACCATCACTGGTTTCTTGTGGGGTGGAATCCACTGCCTGCCAACCGCCATAAGAGTCATTTTTCAAATCTGGCCTTGCCATAAAAACTTCATTCCACACATGAAAGTTCCTGTAAATATTATTATCAAATGAATGACGTTACCATGTTGAATAAATTAAAATAATACTGGGTGCCTTCAAAATGCTTAATTGTTTCTTAAAATGCAACTTTGACCTTATCACGCTGAAACACCGGTTCCTGCACGATCACCCAAAATTAATACAGAGATAGATGATTGCTTGGGAATACCAGGTGCTGTAAGCTTAGACGAGAGGGTGGTATAGGAGTAAGTTGGTCTACCGCTAGGTCGGGGGCGACCCGAAGGCTCCCTTTTCTTTCGGATGGGCTTGACTTTTATTTCCTCACTTATCCTTTTATTCCTCCACCTACTCTCAATCTTTCTCTTTGTTGCTGAGTGCTTAGCGAAGTATTAAGTACCATTTTTTCAAGTCTTTGGATCGAACCCGCAAACTCCTCCCGCAACGTAGGCGAGCATTGTATTTAATATAACGAACTTAACTACGTAACTACGACCGGTCATGGAATAATGACTCGGACTTAATGTGATCTATCTATCTATCTATCTATCTATCTATCTATCTATCTATCTGTGTGTTTAATATCTATCTATCTATCTATCTATCTGTGTGTTTAATATCTATCTATCTATCTATCTATCTATCTGTGTGTTTAATATCTATCTATCTATCTATCTATCTATCTATCTGTGTGTTTATTTATCTATCTATCTATCTATCTATCTGTGTGTTTAATATCTATCTATCTATCTATCTATCTGTGTGTTTAATATCTATCTATCTATCTATCTATCTGTGTGTTTAATATCTATCTATCTATCTATCTATCTATCTATCTATCTATCTATCTATCTATCTGTGTGTTTAATATCTATCTATCTATCTATCTATCTATCTATCTGTGTGTTTAATATCTATCTATCTATCTATCTATCTATCTGTGTGTTTAATATCTATCTATCTATCTATCTATCAGTGTGTTTAATATCTATCTATCTATCTATCTATCTGTGTGTTTAATATCTATCTATCTATCTATCTATCTATCTAT